>OVAN01007479.1:0-17408 GCA_900406275.1 Anastatica hierochuntica | reverse complement strand
AAAAGAAGGTTAGAGCTTCAAATGGAAGAAAGTAGAATGTGGTTGATGATTGAAAAGATTGGCATTACGGGTAGATTTAAGTTTGAGAAAGGGATTGGGAAAACTTAGTGGAAGCAAATCTTTCGTAAGCACCAATTGTTCCACTCTCCCTAGCTTTTTCATAATTTCATACACTACTATTTTGTAGAGTAAGCCACCAAAATTTGAAAAGCCTTCTTGAAAATTGTTTCTTTAAACCTTTTCATTACCAAGCCAAACGGTTTTGATTCATTGCCCATAATGANCTTAATCAAAAAAATGAATGAATGTTAAAGAGTCGGATGAGTTGATAGTAGGAGTTTGGTTTAGTCTCGGAACTTAGAGTAAATTGGGGCTTGGAAAGGCTATGTCGAAGTATGAAAGACTAGACTTGACACTTGCTATTTGATACATCTTTCTAAGGATCTTGATTGGGTATTCTTTGCATAACCCTTAGGCTATGAGTTCCCGCCTTCAAACCTCTTTCTCGGGCTTAGATTTTGCTTGTTTGCTTGAGGACAAGTAAAAGACAAGTCCGGGAGTTGATATTATCGCATTTCATTTGATTTAGGAGTATATTTTAGGAGCATTTTCATCATTTATATGTCGCATTTAGATGTTTTAGGATTAGTTTCGAGAGCATTTAGGAGTCTTGCGTCTAGAGTCCTTTAGGTTATGAATTTATATTTCCATCCTCTCTTCTTTACTCTTTTTCAGGTATTTGGATCAACAAACGATGGAGCGGAACAATCTGATCTTGAATCGAGATGAAAGACAAAGGAAAATGAAGAAAGGAACCCCAGCTATCCGTGATAGCGATCCACACACCCCTGCACAGACAGCTACAATTTTGGAGAGGTACAGCGATCCTTGATAGCGATTTGCGCAGATAGCTACACCTGGCAGGGAACCCCAGCGATCCAGTGTAGCGATCCACGTGACTCCAACACAGACAGCTAAAATTCCAGAGAGGTGTAACGATCTGCGATAGCGATCCGCGCAACCTCAACACAGACAGCTACGAATGTAGCGACCCGTGCGTAGCGATCTGCGCAGGTCGCTACGCCCGGTAGGGAAACATAGCGAGCTGTGACAGCGATCCACGCTGCTCCAGCACAGGTCGCTATAGCCGGCAAAGAAACATAGCGAGTCGTGACAGCGATCCACGCACCTGTCCACAGATCGCTGGATCCTGAAATGTTGGAAAAAATCAGTGAACCAAACCGGTTTGTTCCGGTTTAGTCAAACCAAAACCCTTTCCTCTATAAATACTCAATGTTAACCTTCTTAAAACCGGAAGCTACCTAAGCAACAATTTCTCTTCTTAGTTTTTCATAGATTTTGGTTGTTTTAAGATATAAACAAGTTATCATCATACTTTGTTTTTGGATCCTTTTATAGTTTGTTAGCATCTTATGCATCTCATCTCATCTCTACTCTTCTTCTAACATGTATAATCAAGAGCTAGTGACAATCTCTTGGTTTTACATGGCTNGAATGTTTTGATGCTAGTCATTGATGCTTAGGGTTGTTATTTGCATTAATTAGCTTTTAGTTAGTAGAATCGATCACCATCTTTTTATTGCTTAGCTTAAGAAATTTTATCTCAATTCTAGTGCTTAGATCCTTAACTCTCTGTGGATCGATACCTTAAATACTACAATAGCATTGCCATATACTTGTGGCTAGTGAGATTGTCAGTGTTCAAGGACAATATAAATTTAAAACTTGCTAAGAATCTCTCTATCAAGTTATCACTGCACGTGTACAACATCCACGATAATACTTAGGCATCGAATCCACATAGACTAGAGATTCACACTTAAAGCCATTGATTTTGAATTAAGCTAAGAATGAAATACGCAGTGAGTTTTTTTGTTTATGTTTGGTTTTTATTATGAGTTAATTATGCAAAATGAAATCATATTCTACATGCTAATTTACAAGGGAAAGATCAATGATGAATATGCATCAGACAAATAGAGAGTGTTTAACCAACAAGGAAGATCAACTACGGTCATAATGCTCCGTTCTAGAACACAACCACGAGATAAATCCTCTCCACTTTCGAGTTTTGAGATCTTATATCTAATCACCAAGGGATATCATCTTTTGAACGACCTTGTAGTAATTAAACACGCATTAATTCGACCAAGGCTGATTGTTCACAGTTCTAAATAGATCCACTTTCTCTCCTATTTAGAAAAGGCTCATCAAATACTAGTTTCAACAATATGTCAAGATTTTTCAATGTACACCACCTTAGATCTATTCAAAAAATAGCTTCGTAGGAGAATAACATTATGGATCAAGCAGAGATGATAGTGTTGTTGATAAAGCCTAATCGATTAAAGATCTAACTCAAACAAGCTATTTAACACTATATTACCTACTGTCTAATATGAAAAAAAATATCATGTAGACACGAAATCATTAAGGACAACAACCATTCATATCAATCAAGGGAAAAAGGAGAAGATAGAACCGAGTTTATGGATGAATGGAAGATAAATTGAAGATTATGATGGATCTTTGGAGGCTACAAAGGGCACGAACCCAAATTCTGTTGTGCCTTCCTCCTAAGACTGTTATTCAACCATAATCTAAACGAAATCTAAGAAATTATGAGGCTAAAAACGAATTTAAGAATTGTTGTAACTTTCTAGGTCAAAAGGTGTAAAATCGAGCCTTAAGACCTCATAATGTATGGGCTTCTTGTCCAAGGGTCTTAAGTTGAGACCTTGGGCTTTAAAAGACTTGGAATATATCTAATTGAGTTTGGAGAATGTTTGGTTTGAAACCAAATTGGTCTTCCTTTGTATTTTTCCTTTCAACTCACCCTTCAACTGCGAGACAGCTAGATCACTCTTCAGTAAAATTTGTGTCACTATTTTTCCCCTGCTCCTAATGAGATTAAAACACTTTTTCATGAAAGCTAATCAGTTATATAGCTGCTGTCAAAATTACATTTTAATACTTGAAAGGCTTCACTATCACGTGGTGATGCACATAAGAAGATGTACGACGTGGCTGGCCATAGGTAGATTGGCGATTTTATGTTGACCTTCATTTTGTAGAAATTACCGAAATCTTTGATTTTCAATGCTCCTACGATCTCTTTGAGGTACTTTTCATCTTTGATTTAGTGATGATTTCTGGCAGTTTTTGAGTCTTGATAACACTTTTCAATGGTTTATCGAAGGTTGGTACCTTTATCGTGGATCAAGAGTTCCATGGATGTGAAATATAGGCTCTTCAGGGTCTCTCCAAGGCGAATATGTTTTGAGACGAGGCTTGACTCCTCATTGATTTTAATTTGGGTGATGCTTAAGGTGTTGGAGCTCTTAAAGGTCGTGGCCTTGTTGAGGTTTATCCTTTTTTCTCTTTTGTTTCCCTTTAATATCAAAGAGAAAAAGTTAGTAGTATAAGAAAAAGAAAATTCCTAATTTAAAACAGAAAACGAAAAAAATCTAATCCTAAACTAGGAGATACAATGAAAGTCTAACTTCCTAATGTTAGTAGAAAAACCAAATTCCTAGTTCTAGAAAAACCGTGAAAAACTCTTTTTCACCCTCTCCCAAGTAGCTACTTGCTAGCATAATATATTCTTCGTCCACTAGCTAGCCTTGTGATCTAAAAAATGGTAGCAAGATCATCTTTAGACGGCTTTTAGCGGCACTCTCTTGATCTTGACTATCCTTCTTAAATTCTCAAATTGGTCGAGATGCTGCAAAAAATTCTTCAAAGGCAATACATAAAACTTGGAGTTTCTAGAAAAACCATGTTTGATTCCCTTGCTATATCTCCTTGTGTCAGAATGATCCAATGCTCATATGCTTCCTAGTACTTTCCTTTGAATAGCTACTACCAAAGGTTGTTGAACATTCACCTCTTGTGCTTGTGGCCAATTTGGATTGCAACTTTTATTTGTTGAAGTTTTGGTGGAACTTTTTGTTATTGAGGTAATGGAGTAGGGACGAGAATGTTTGTGTTGATTGTTTTCCTTGAATGGTCCTTGCTCTTGTCGTTCTCTATTTCTTCTTTTCTTGTGTTCGGTTTCTCTACTCTATAAATCTTAACAACCGGTTGCACCACATTTTTTGATCCTTTTCTCCTAAGATCATGTACCTTCAAAAAAAGAAATAAGTAACAAGTTAGTAATTTTAAAGAAAAATGCTTAGTCACAAAAGATATCTCTAGCCTCGCCTAACAACTATTACCTATTACCTATCCAGCAACTACCCATAGAATTTTATGTGATCGGGATTTTCGTTACTCAAGTCTTAATCTCATATTTATACCAAAGCTACATGGTTTGTTAGATATAGCATACCAAAGTTGATAGTTTTAGGTTACTTGCATATGGAAATAAGACATAAAAATCGCGTACGGAAGAAAGAGATTGTCTAAATTGTTAGTTTTAGGTTACAAATGGNGGGGGGGGGGGGGGGATATGGCTTGAGGTTGGTCACACAGTTGGGGTGACTTTCCAAAAGCACAACATATCTCCTAACCATGAGCGTAGCTCCCTCCCAGTTGGTCAATGGTGGAGTGAGTCTCCTTCTTCTTCACTTTCCTTTGATTCCAAATCATGTTCATTAGCTCCAAGCCTCTTCTAAGAATCCATCCGATTCCCTTGGTTACAAAAGTACCTAAATTTAAAAAAAAAATATATGCAAATGTATGCAAAAATGCAATTTCAAGATCTAACATGCAAACTAATTTGAAATGTGACTAAAAGAAGACTTAATGAATACTGAAGACATCTCAAAACACACTAAATTATGAATGTAACCAAATGTAAAAGAAAAAATATCAACAATTTATGTCAAGCGCAATCCAAAATCTATCTAAGACTCCTTTATGGAGATGCCTAGCAATACATCTTGAGACATATTGTGGTGCGGACAAGATTAAATGTACCCTTGAGCCTTTCCCATGTTTCCAAAAAACTTTCATTCACTCCTTCCTTGAATGTATTAATGTCATTCCGGATATAGACACTCTTGTTTTTCTTCAGACGAACTTGTTTAGAAACTTTTTTCACCATCTCCCAAGTAGCTACTTTCTCGCAAAGTATATTCTTCCCCCAGTGGCTAGCCTTGTGCTCTAAAGATAATGGAAGCAAGTAATCTATATATCTTTTGGTGGAACTCTTTGATCTTGATTATCCTTCATAACTACTTAAATTGGTCGAGATGCTTCAAAGAATTCCCCAAAGACAATCCATAGAAGTTGGAGCTTAGGACCATCTTGATCAACTAGATTAAATCTCAAAGTTTTTGTTGGCTATATCGGGTGGTTGAATTCCCATGCTATATCTCGCTATGTCGGACTCATCTAATGGTCATATCCTTCCTTGTGCATTCCTTGGAATAGCTTCTACCAGAGGTTGTTAAACATTGACCGTGTGCTTGTCCCCATTTTGGATTTGGAACTTCTTTTTGTTCATGTTTTGGTGGAACTCATTGTTATTGAGGTTGTTGAGGAGGGATAGGAATGTTGAGTGGATTGTTTTCTATGAATGGTCCTTGCTCTTGCCTTTCTATATCACTTCTTGCTCTTGTGTTCTATTTCTCTACTCTATCAATCTCAACAACCCGTTGCACCACATTTTGTTATTCTTTGCTCCTAAGATTCATGTACCTATAAAATAAGAAATAAGTAACAAGTTAATATTTTTAAAGAAAAATGCTACGTCGCAAAAGAATTTGAGACTATTCAACTATTACCGATAAAACTATTCAGCATCGACTCCATAGAATTTGATGTGATCGCGATTTTCGTTCCTCTAATCTTCTATTTACTCTCTATTTCATGGCCACATATCTTTTCGGCTAAGCAATGAAAAACCTTTCTCCTGTTACAGTACATTCATCATATTTTCATTTCATCTGGGAAAAGCCATCCTTTTTTCAAAAATGTCTTTGGCATTAGATTCAATAGCGTTCCGTTTGGTAGAAACAAATTTGATAAATACTGATAACTCTCAGGCTGTTAAGTACACTAGGATATGGAGATTGTACTTCAGTGACGAAAATTGAGATAGGGTTTGGGTTTAATTAGTAATCTTTAAGCAAGGCAATAAACATAGTAAACATAGAAACAATAATGCAATAATCATGCAACGAATAGATTATGGGATTTTACTTAACATGTTTTAAAAGCGGTGAACCATTGATTATGGGATAATTGACATAAGAGTGACCAATGGCTAATCATGCAACAATAGAGAGACAATCAAAGCAAAATGTAATGACATGATCGCTAGGAAAGGATTAATATTCTAGATATTTTATAACACACCCCTCAGACGATAATTGGTCCTAGCCGAGAGTCATTTGGTCTAGTGGCAAAAGTCCTGCTGCTGAGTACTCAGGCGTTTGGAGTTCGACTCCACTAAGTCGTGATGTTCCGCGTCGTAGGGTTTGTCTATGGATCGGGCCTTGTCGATCAACCCGTGTCAAAAAAACGGTCCTAAGTTTTCGATAAAAGATAACAACCTGAATAGACCCAGTCCATTCATAATAAATAGATAAGAATTCAAACAATCATTTCCCAATGATCAATGAAACATACCATAGGTGAATTTTCTATTAGGCATTTTATTAATCACCTTCGAGGTGATGATTGACCCTAAAAGTTCTAAGCAAACAGTGACTACTTCTAGCCTAATTTTTTGACTTTATTCACGCATATGAATCACTCCTTAAAACAATCTTTAACACTCACTGATTAGACATCAATCATCCTAATTATACTCTACCCCATGATCAATCTAAGAAATTTACTAGCTCATGTGTAAAGAAGAAAACAAGCTTATAGAAGAGATAAAAGACATTATAACATTAAAATAAGAATATAAATAAAGAAAGGATGCAAGAAATAATACCCAAAAATCCGTTGAAGGATTTGAGCATGCAAAAACCTTGAATCTAAAAACTACAAATTTTCTTACTTAGAACTTCTTAAAATATAAACATAAGACTTCTTAGGGTATTTATGGCTATTAGTTCTTATATAATGTTTTAAAAATGATATGGGTGTACCGTGGACATATCGGGCAAGGCTGATTTTAACTAGATGGCCGAATTTCTTGTTTGAATCGGCCAAGCTTCCATACCCTTCTCTCCTCTGTTTAGTTTGGTATCCAAGTATGTTGTTGAAGCCGATATCACGGGCTCCATTCTTCATCCTTAGTACGGTTGAAAGGTCGGATTTCTTGGCCCTAGTTGGATGAAGCCCCATATCTTCTGGCCTTGTTCTGTTCGGCATCTCATTTTTGTTTCAAAACTGAATTTCTCATGAATTTCTTTCCTTTGTCCTGTTCGGCTTGTTTACCAAATTCTTGGCAACCTTATGCTAAGTTTCTCTCTCTTTGCTTCTTTCTTCATATAACTCACTCCCAAGTGTTTCCATTGATCCTGATTCCTCAAACACCTCCAAATACATAGAAACAAATCAAATGCAATGCAAAAAACCTAACTCTCTTGTAGTGAGCTCTTTAAAAAAAATCTATGGATGCTAAATGAGCAAATATGATTATATTATGTAAAAATGTAGAGGTGAATAACTTAAACATCAAACAAATATGTGCCTAAATACATGTTATATCTGTGGACATCAATATTCATGAAAATAGTCGACTATTATGCTGGAATTGACGCAGATTTCCCTAGGCATCTTTTTATCACCTATATGGTGTTTGATGAAATATCTATACCAAAATTTATGCATGAATTAGTAAGTTTTTCCACTGAATTTTGATTCCAAATGAAAGTAGTGACTTAACTGGAACTTGAACTCATATATTGCTATCCCACTTTTTTTACATTGGGTGAATGGTGTGATCAGAATGAGGTTAGAAAATTGTGATTGGTACTTATGGGAACAAAGTAATCATATCTATGTGTTTCATTGAAAGGAATGGTGCTTATTTCCCTATTAATTGTTGCATGATCTATGGGTTCATTAAAGAGTTTTTTTCAGTCAACAAACAAGCTTTTATCTACAAAACTTCTATAACAAAAAATTCATTCTTCTGCAAGCATACATAATTATAAGGTATCAATCAAATGATTTAAAGACTATGTGAGAGAGCTTAAACACAAGGAATAAACTTATGTTCAAAGTCTAAGAAAATTTGAGATTTTGTTGTGATTGTCACTAGTTATAAACTACACCATAACTACAAGACATAATAAAAGAAAATTAAAAGGTCAAACTTAAACATCAACCTAATATTGAAATAAAGGAAGTAACTTTCCAAAGATTAAAAACAAAATAATAATAAAAATTTAATCTTTAAGACATATCATAAGGTTTGGACTTGATCTAGATTCAAAATGAGTTTTCCTTACACTCTATTAGAATATTAAAGCTATTATAGGCCAATGATCCCTAACTTTTCGTTTAACCGACATTCCTAGTTAAGATCTATTCACCCATGCACATTACATGACACAATTTTTTGTTTATAATCTATCAAAACCTGAAAGAGATTGTATCTATAAGCCGCTATAACCACCTAACAACCTAGAAACGCTACTTTCACGCCTCAAGTTGAAAGATAGATTTTGTTCTCTCAAGCATTTCCTCAAAAACTTTTTGTGCATCTGATGAAGTATAAGTTCGATTGAATCAACGAAACAAAATCTATAGAATATATGCCAAGATCAAGCTCAATACTAATTCGAAACATAGATCCAATCCTAGCATACTACATCACAATATTCGATATGAAATTACTCACTAAGATTTATGGAACCCAAACGATATTGACTTGGTCTTTGAAACCCATGATCTTAGAAAGAATAAAGAAAGATTAGAGACGATAAAACAAACTTAAATTATAAAGGATTTAAAAGGTTTGCAAAGACTAGAAAAGTTGATAAAAGTTGCAAACTTGATCAAAAGTTGTTGAAAGATATGTTCTTGAAGAATTAAGGATATATTTATATGCAAATGAGTGAAAGAGGGTTGCCGTAATTGCCTAGCAGTAGAAAGTAAGCTAAATGGGTAGGGAGTTAGTAGGTTGTCTTACCATCGACCAACAAAAAATATACTAAATGATACTAATTATGCATTAAAATATGAACATATAAAGGCGTCAGATTTTTCCTTTGCTTGTTCTTAAGCGAAAAAACAAAAACATTCCCGGAAGAGAGGTTTAAAAGTTGATACTCAATACCACAATAGAAAGAAAGTGTCTAATGCCAAATGTCCTAAAGACAAATATAATAGTTCAACAATTATTTAGGACTCTTTTTACTTCTCCATATTCATCACAAAACAGCATTTAATAACTAATGCTTAGTATTCACGAGTCATATCACCCACCAATATCATTTACATTCATTTAAGCTTTTATATGTAATATTTACTCATAGACAATGCATCCTATCGGTTCGGCTTCGTATAAGACATGCTCAACGTATGAAGAAGTGTTCTATGAGATGGTTTCACTCAATTCTTAAGGTGGTTTCTCTCAAAAAGTAGTGAAAGATATATTGTAAAATTGAAGTGAAATCAAACAATTTATGCATGCAAGGTATTACTATCTCTAATGATTCATACCCGAAGTTAAGCATACAAGTTATTTCTAGCTCAAGGTATTTCTATACATCTAAACTTTATCTTCGTGTTTCCCATTTCAATTCTATAAACAAAAGTTCTTTAAATTTTTTTACGACCATTTTTTACTTTTCTTTTCTTTTTCTATTTGTGACAAGTAAAAACTCATGGATATTTTGTTATGCTTCAAAACTTTTTTTCGATTTTTCAAAAGCAACTTTCCTAATCATTATTTTTATTCACTTTTCCTTTTTAACTTTGTTTGGAATCTCAAATATTTTTTTTAATTTTGTACTAAGGTTAAAGCTAAGTATTCTTAATCCCTAAAGTCTTTCTATTCTTCTTTTCTTTTCTTCTTCGGATCCCTTTCCCTTTTTTATTTACAACCAAAATTTGAATCGTCTAACTTTTAAACACAACATCCAAAGATTTTAACATTCCAACAAAATCCCAAGAATCCCAAAAACTCATATGAACATTTAAAAATACACTTTCTAAGTTATCTAATTAGCCTTAAATTTGGTTCTTTCAATTTTTTGTGTTTTCAAAAACTTAGCTATTTACTATACAATGAATCAAAGAGATTCAAAAATAAAATATCAAAACTGAAAACATCATTAGTAGTAAGCCCCTCTCTTGCACTTAAACTTTACCCCCTCGATGAATACTTAAACCCAAGGAGTGACTTTAAAAAAAATAACATGAAATGAAAATGCAAATGATAATTGTATTTAAATTGGTTTGGGTATGGTACCCGTTACTAGGAAGAGGAGTTGGATGGGCCCGGCCTCCTTGGCCTTGTGGCGGACGGTTCGACGGGATCCTTACCATGCCACTTTCTTAGCGGTTCTTCTTATGAAGCTCATCCTAGATCTATGTCCATTATTTTTTTGTTCCTGGTTTCGTTCTTGGATAACTAAAGAAGGTTGAGCGAATGAGTGCCTTGGGATTTGGTATCATAGTCGACCTTCATCTGTTCTCCATCTTCTTCATTGCTTAAAGTCGCATATCAGTTGTAGTTCTCACCTTTTTTGATGAGCTTCCAAAATTTTGAGAGAAAGTTTTCCTTTCTTTTTAAGAACTTTGACTTGATTTTCAACCTTTTCTTCTAGGTATCTCTCATAGTCGCTCATTTGGTAACCCTCTAGGGTCTTTCTTGATTGTAGTCAAAACTTAAAGGAACTATTTGTTCTTCTTGAGGAGGTATCTATTGTTGGTTGGCCTTGTGAAGGTGGAGTTCACTTCGTAGAGTGTGATGGTTCAAGAAGAGATGGCGCAGAAGCTTGAATGAGAATTTCTCTATCGTGGTAGCAATTGCTTGCTTCTGATGGCGCATAAGCTTGAATGAGAGTTCCTGAGAAGCATGCTTTCCACTTTCTCTTTTCACTTATAAAGAAGTAATCACTTGGTTGATCAAGTGATACCCATAAAAATTTCTTTTTTCAACCAAGTGTGCATGTGTAAGCACTTTTTCTCTTCCAATCACTACTAGAAAACAGACGATTTGCGAGGAAATATTTTCCTCGCAAATTTTCGATGCATTTGCGAAGAGATTGCTACCAATTTTTTCCTATCGTAAATTTCTCATAAATTTGCGTTGAAAATCTATGGTCGCAAATTCCTCGCAAATTTGCAAGTAATTTGCGAATAAAAATATTCTCTCGCAAATTTGCAAGAAATCTACGTCGAAAGAGTGAGAGAACATGAAATCTTCGCTATTTCCTCGCAAATTTTATGAGGAAATTGCAATAAAAATAATCACTTGAACTTTTTTTATTAATTAAAAAAATTTTCCATAAACCCTTAACCCTAACCCCTAATCCTATTCATGCACCATGATCACATTTACTACCTCTTTCTATTAAAAATTACTTAAGATTAGACCTTACCGATATGGGCCAAGTTTAATATTTATAAACCTAAGCCCTACTTTCAATCCTGCAAGAGAACGATGTCAATCAGAGTACTTTAGTGTTATCCAAGGATTTAGAGGCTAGACTGGTAGAATCTAAACAAAGAGAATGCACTAAGAGTCTTAGTCTAGGTGGCGATTGAGTAAGAGATTGTCACTGGCCTCTACTAAATCTAATGGTAATCAAGGCCAAACATAGTGAAGATGCATAAAAGAAAGAAATAAATAAACTAGCAAGAAAGACAAGCAAAAAGGAGTAAACTTGGATCTAATTAAATAAAAGATAGGATCTTGAGACAATGGTTATGGGTCCGGGTTCAATCTATAAATTTGATGGACTTTGGTAAGGCTTTATTAGAAGATTGAAGCTATTCCTAGACCAAGGATCTCGCTATTATCGATCAACCCACCCTTGTGTTGAAAATCTATTCACCTATACACGTTACAAGGCTCAACTCCCGTTTGTTGCCTATCTAAACATGCATGTGATAGTATACCTAAAGCCCTTTTAGCCATTTAACACCTTGGTTTCCCATCGGGAAAACTACTCTAATATCTCAAGGTGAAAAACATAGATCTAGTTCTCTCAAGCATTTCATCGAATATTTTCTAGGTGTCAGTGAACAAGCAAATGGTTTTAAAGAACTAAACTAGATCTAGTAGGAATCTATGCCAAAATCTAGCCTTATCATCTATCACAATCCTAGATCAATCCTTAGCCTACCATATCTCAAGATCCAAGAAGGATCTACTCACTAAGAGTCATGGAAATCCAAAGACAAAAGTTGGGTCTTTGAGCTCCCATGGTCTTAGACAAATAGATCTAGAGAAAATGATGAAGAAGAAAATATCCAAATCACTCAAAAGTATTAAAGAGTTATTATAAAGTTTTAGATCTCAAAATGAAAGAAAAGTTCAACAAAGATGAGTTTTGTTTAAGCATAGAAAAGCATCTCTTATGTTTTCTTTTCATAAGGAGGCTATATATACTAAAGGAAGGAGTGAGGGAGCCCCCAAAAAGGGTCTTTCTTCGCAAATGTTGCCTGCTGTCGACCCAAGGGAGGCTACCATCGACGCTTGGGTCGACTGTGGCTCACATTGGGCAGCAAGGGTGCTAAGGGAGGCTATTGTCGACCCAAGGTTTGCCACTGTCGACCTCTGGGTCGACAGCAGGACTCCTTGGCAGCTTCTTGTGTCTTCTTTCTCCTCTTGGATGCCTTGCTTGATCCCAACTTCTTCCATAGTTTTTAGCTCCCTTTCTTCTTGGTTTTTAACTCCATTTCCACCTTATATTTACCTCTAGAGCCTCCATGAATCCATCTTAAAGTTGCATTTACAAATGCAAAGAAAGTGGTAAGCAAATGCAATATGCTCTTAAACTAGACTCTGACTTAAACTTATGCATTCTAAGACTTATATGAAATATTTAAAACCTAAATATGGATAAAACTAAGCTAAAATGCATGAAAATATGCATGCAAATATGTACACATCAATACCCCTAGACTTGTCATTTGCTTGTCCTCAAGCAAACAACAAAGATCAAACCCATAAATGAGGCTTGCAAGTGGGAACTCAAAACCAAGATAAGAAAAGTAATGCCTTATGCCCAATGTCTTCAAAACAAGTAAAATGGTGCAAATATCATCTAAGAGCCTAAGTACTTCTCCATGATCATCACAAAAAAAACTCTTACAATCTAAGTTAAGCATCCATAAACTATCCCATCGCCAATTCCTTTTTACATTCAATTAAGCTTAGGCGTGAGTTCTTTACCTATGGGCAATGCATCTTATCCATTTGGTTTGGAGTTCAAAGAAGGGTTTTATGTAAAGAAGTGTGAAAAGATGAGGGTTCTCTCGATTTAAAGTGGTCACTCTCAAAAAAAGTATTGTAAGACAATAAGCAAAAGCAAGGTGGTAGTCGAACAATTTACGCATACAAAGCATTTACTTCCTCTAATTGTTCCCACCTTATTTCTTCCTAAGGATCAAGACACTTACTTGATATACTATCCATCCTAGATCTAGAAACCATGAACTTTTATTAAACCAAACTCACTCATTTTTTTTCTTTTTGTAGACAACTAGAGATTCTTAAACTTTTAAACTTCTAAGCTAGTAACCTTCTTTTGATTTTAAGAGCCAATATCTAATCACTTGGATTCTTTCTTTCTTTTTCTTTTTAAGGGTTGACTCTCTAAGCTTTTAGTTTCTAAGGTTAGAGCTTAAGCTTAGTTCTAATCTCTACTGCCTTTTTCTTTCACTTCTTTTTCTGATCTTTTTTTGATTTTTTCCTTCTTTCTTTTTCATTTTGAAACAACCTAGGATCATATAAGTGCTAAGGAACATCTAATTGACTCAATATTCAGTAACCATTCGCAAGACTTAGACAAACCCAAAACCACAAAGATTTTCCCCTCCTATAACTCTAGTTAGCCTTAAAGTGAGGCTAACTCTAAGGAAGTATCTTCTTTGTCGTTCAACCTCGTTTCACTCGGGATTTTTCTCGTGTGTGCACTTTCCTAAAGAGGCCTAACAAGGATAAGTCACTACTCTAAAGATGGTTAAAACATAGCTCAAATGTAGTGATTTCCCATGGTCAAGTATGATAAAGCCCAAAAGCAAAATGCTAAAATTCATTAAAAGCCATATCAGATAGGAATTGAGTCAAAAGATAGCTTACTTCCACATTCACAAAGACCTTTAGGTGGTCAATTCCAATCATGAATTTTCCTAAGACAAAAATTGGTATAGGCAACATCTTAATTTTAGTGACGACATTATTCATTAAAAAAAACTTAACTATCTATGAGGTAGTTTCATCATTGTTCCCTTTGCAAAATGCAATCCTATATGCTCCTAACAAACTAAGTATTTACAAACATGTGCAATCTATATGCAATGCTTTGGAATCTTTTTGGATTTTTAAAATTTTTTGGTTTTGTTTTTGTTTTTTATAAGGCATAATTATCTACAATGCAAGACACAATATGAAAAGAAAAGAAATCATCAAAACCCAAAAAAACATTAGTACTAAGCCCCTCCCCCAGACATAAATTCACCATCTCGATGAATTTTAAATCGTGAAAGTAACTCATTAAAAACGCATAAATAAAATGAAAAATATGCAATGGTATATACAAGGTATAGTAGGTGTATCTTTAGACAACTCATATGTATGAGTGTCTTGTGGATCCGGCAGAGGAATCGGGCTCTTTGTTGTTGTGTTTTGATCTCCGTGGCTGAGATGAAGAAGGGTCGACGGGATCTTTCCCATGTCTCCTCCAGGATGGCTCTTGAAACGAAGTCCTTGGTGATTGCATTTCATGCTCTTGTGGTTCTCAGATCACCAATGGCGGAAGAGCTACCGACATTCTTGGTTTTGTAAAATCACGCTTCGGGCATTCTTGAATATCTTCATCACTCTCGCTTGAGGTTGCATATTTGTTGTACCGTGCACTTCTTTTGAAACGCCTCATTAATCGTGAGAGCATGTTTCCTTGTTTTCTTATGACCTTGACGTGCCTTCTTAGTTCAATTTCCAAGCATTTTTCATATGATATCCTTATATGTGGCGGTGTCCAAAATTGGCCGAGGAGTGAATGCCCAAATATGTCTTGGTGTCTCTCTCCTTAAGGTTTGTTTTGTTCAAATAGCATATGAATTCTTGGTTCTCCTTATAGTGTGCTCCGCTTGTAGTGAAGGTGGATTGGTAGGTAAAAATCGATGTTCTTGTTCATTATTGCCGATGTATGCTCCGCATCCGGCATTGGAAGGTTACAAGCCCTCCATTTTCTTTGATCATCCATGAACAAGTAGATCACTACATCTCTAAGACCATAACCAAAGGTGAATTGTCGTTCCACTAAGTAAATCATGTCCATCGTGGCTCCCTCTTGGAGATTGTCGGTCCTTCTTTCTTCCTCGACATCTCCACCTTCCCATTCATCAAGTTCAATTCCAAGGTAGTAAAACAATGAGTTGAGCATGCCTCCTATCCTTGTGACGGGATGATTTGTTCTTCTCATATCCTCCGCATGATTAAGTAGAATACTTACGAACATAAGACAAAGGTTGGTGTTGTCGCCTAAGTAATCCACCCATCTCTCTCCATTTTGGTCTTTTAAGTACCTCTTCAATCCTTGGAAAAGCAACTTCATAGCAAGCTCATCCATAATTTTGGGATTTCCCATGCAAGGTAGGTGTTGGCAACAAACTCCATTGTGTATCGGATTGTCGGGTTACAGATCTTTG
Source organism: Anastatica hierochuntica (assembly GCA_900406275.1). Classification (NCBI taxonomy): domain Eukaryota; kingdom Viridiplantae; phylum Streptophyta; class Magnoliopsida; order Brassicales; family Brassicaceae; genus Anastatica; species Anastatica hierochuntica. Next base: position 1,649 of record OVAN01007479.1, on the reverse strand, counting down.
TTATTGTTGCCGAGCTCTCCATGTATTCCCCGAAGGCAACTCTTTTCCAAAGCTTGCTCAAATCTACACCATCCTCAATACCGGCTCCACTCCTTGATGGGTCAAAACCATAGGCCTCACACACTTCTCGTGTTAAGATTTTGTATTCATCATCCTTTATCCTAAAGGCAATATACCCAAAATTGTGCCCTAAATGTCCATCTCCTTGTTGAAAGTGTAGTGTAGATAGGAATTGAAGTGTTTGTTACGTGTAAGATGGATGGTGCATTCCGGACAAACTTTCAAGACCCATCCTCTTTAGCAATGCGCGCACATGGTCATGAATAGCCATGTCACTCAAAAAACTATCATCAACCCATGGTGTTTCTTCCACCTTCGAATGCTTTTGGAGATGTAAGTAGATCTTTCGTTCCTCAGTCGACCATGATTGGTAAGAAATACGCATAGCGTGTTGTGATGGTATCATTCTTGTTTGCTGCAAACATTCAAAGCGATGTGTGGGAACCGAAATTCATATTGCCAATGTTATGTGGTTCACGGATTCTCTGTAGCCAAAAAGCGACGAGATCAGTTGATGAATTCGAGAATTTAAGTTAAGATTACGAAACTAAACTGCGAAGACAATAAGATGAAAATCGTGAGTAAATTAGATACGAAAACAGATTGCGATATTGAAGTAAATAAGTTTCAAACTACGAAACAAAGATGTGATAGGATGGANAAAACGTAAGCGAAGAACAATACGAATACGAAAGTAAATCGTAGATCTAAACAGAATCGTAAACGAAGAAAAATATGGAAGTAAACGAAGAACAACTCGTCAAACACAGTTAACGAAGAAAGTAAAGAGGGATCTTGTTCGAATTCGTGGTCTGAGCGTGCGCAACCGGTGTTTAAGTCATGGCCGCAAGATCTGCTGGCGAAGAATCCCTAGAACTACAGCGTAGACTCGTTACCTAGTTGAGACGTAGCTCGCTAACGAATACAAAGATAAGAAAGTCTAGTTATTTTCTAAGTGTTTTGCAATGACGAGGAGTCCTCCCAACCATCATCCCATGCACCGCTTATAAAAAATCTTCGTGGGCTTGGCTCGTTTCCTTTTCCGTCCTCGATTCTCGCTTATCCCTTCGTGAAATATTCCTTTTCCTTGATTCGCATATATCCTTTTTCAAGATCATTCCTTATCCTTTCGGCTTTGACTTTAATCGCAAAAACCCTAATTAAACTGTCATTGCAAATGGGCCGATTCTCGTCCAGAATCGTAAGCGGATTTATCATCGCGGTTCGGAGCCTTTCAGGTCCTTTCGCGGCTAAATGACTTTTACGATTCCTTTTGGAGAAGTCATTCTTCGTATGGCTTCGCAACAATAGTTTCGTGGAATGACAGGATCGATCGTACATTTTAGAATCTTCTGGTGCTCAAGTTCACCGTCATCGTTTTATACAATCGATACGAAATCCTACAGAAAAGATGAATCCTCACGATTTTCATTACGACGGTTTGACGGGAATTTCAATCGGGTTGAAATGAGAGATGATCAAATGACGATTCAATGGAGATGATGATTGGATAGGACGTGGATTGGTTCATGAGTAATGGCCAAACGTTGTCCGTGTCTTAGCGTCGATGGGCGTCAGGACTGTGCGTT
>OVAN01007478.1:0-19611 GCA_900406275.1 Anastatica hierochuntica | reverse complement strand
CAGTCCCGAAAGGTTCTGTTTTCCAGTTTCAGAGATCCAGGGTTGCATCAGACCTCCTCAATAGATTCAACCCTATTGGCTAGCACCGTGATCCCTTCCTCACACCTTCAAAAATCTGCCATCATATCATAACTCAACTTTCCAATGCATAATTCGACTTGGAATTTCATAGTTTAAACAAAAAAATGAACCATCTTCAGCAATCATATAGATGGATGAGGCATAATGCTTCTTACGACTTTCATTATCAGAGAGATTAATGCTTATTTTATCTAACAAATCCTTTGACTTAACAACTGTGGAGGGTTTGACACCGATGAGTGGCCAGTTTTGTTTACTCCACCTCCAGAGACTTTTAGATAACTGTCCAAAAAGCCTTTTGTAATTGTTATGAACCTTCAGATCTTCTTCTTCATCATCCAACAGTGGAAATATTTCTTCAAACTCCTTCAATAACAAAGTTGTTTACATGGAACTATAAAAAAATATTTTAATAAAAATTACATTATCCAACCAAACTCACATATTTTTCTTTATTTAATTACCTACTTATAAATATTCTCTTTGACATACTTTCAGCCTTTGGATCCTCTTTAAGCGAGCAATATTGGAGTTGGAGTACCAGGAATGAGATCTTCATAAATAGCTGCAAAACTATGTAGAGCATAATAAACCCATCTTTGAAGAACGTGAATAAAACCTTCAAGCAAATATGTCTTTTCCACTCCTTCTCCTTTATAGAATGAATCAAGTTCTTAAAAGATACTCTAAACCATGGGTAGTTTCCAAAAGCCTCTATGCCCATCACAAGCCTAGCACGAGTAACCCGTATCGGTGTTGTATATTTCGTTGCATTAATGAAACCGACGTAGATGGGTAGATAACCCAATCTCAACCTATCTTCACGAGGCCATGATTGGCTTAGCTTACACATTGCAATAAGATCATCAATACTTGGACCTAATTAAACCTTCACACCAAGAAGCTCTCAAAAGTTCTTTCATCTCATGTGTAACTTCTATCTTCGAATCCGAAAGATTCTCCACATACTCTTAGTTGAGTCCAATGATAAATTCTAACTCATGCAATAAAAATCTCACTCGATTTACACGAATGGGACTCCATATCTCAACTTTCTTTTTAATTTGAGCTAAAAACTGAGCATGTAATGTACCAGACTTGATGTCCAACCAAACTCCATTGAGCTGAACATAAAAAAAAACACCAGAGTTTGAGTGGCAGATCTCTTCCCACTTGTCTCCTTCTAGCGTTTCAGCAAGTGCCCTAAACAACTTTAAGTCAACGGAGTAGTATCCTATAGTTTTACCCGAAACAAGTCCATGGTCTTTCAAATAAAGCCTTGGAGGGAGTTCAAGACGATTTTTTCCAAACGCCCAAAAAAGAAGTATGTCAGGGAAGTGTGTAAGACAGGATGAAGTCTACAAGCAAAGTCTAAAATATATAAAGAAATCTAAAAATAATTCTGAAACAACTTGGAAGTCAACTATTGAAGTCTGAAGATAATGAAGAAGTCTAAACATGAAAGTCAATAAAAGGTCCGTAATGACGAAATCTGTATAATATTTAAGAAGTTTTAAAATTAAGTCCCTAATATATATGAGAAGTATTGACTAAAACAAAGAAAAGTATTGACAAATTAAAAGAAAACTATTCGCAAAATCAAAGAAAATTAGTCAAAATAAAGTAAGAAAACTAAATGATAAGGATATCGAACCAAAAAAACCCTAATAAGGTTGACAGCAATGATGCTTAAAGATAAAGGCGGCGACGAATGGATCGAAACAGATCTAGAAAAAGAACATCAAACGGGTTAAGTGAAGATGGCAGCGGCGAAAACAAGAGAAGATGAAGAAATTGATCGAAAGGATGAAAAAGAAGATGGCGGTGGGCAGATCTAGACAAAATTTTAGTGGGACAAATATTTCCAATACTTAATATACTTGTATAAGAAACAAAATTATTATTAAGAAAAAATAATGGTATAATGCTGATATTATATTTTTTTATATAAATATATGCTGATATATATATATATATATATATATTTAGACACACGCACTAGATATACTAAGACAATTTATTCTTAAATGCTACAAGATATTTTAGAAACAAATAAAAAAGAATATATAATAAATAAAATGCAAAAATAAATAAAGATAGGAAAGAGAAAGCATGAGTTTGCAAAAGAAATGACATTAATGTGGGAGAAAATTACAGATATTACTGTGTAAAATTAGCGGAAAGAATATGTACATGATTAAATAGCAAACAAATATTTGTTAAATTATGTATTGGATAATGGTTTTTTCTTTGAAATAAGTTGTTTGAAATATAGGAAAAATTTGTGCGGGTGCAAAAACAAAAATTGAATGGGGCTTGTTTTCTATATAAATTAGCATTAATTTACAAAAATTTAATGATCCACTTGCACTCGCTCACAATCAAATGCATTTGTCCCTGGCGGTGAGAACGGCGGTGGGAATCGCGGTGGGAACGATGGTGTGATCGGCGGTGGGAACGGCGGTGGGAATGACAGTGGGATGGATCGACGCCGTCGCGTCTTTTGGAGAGAAATTTTTTACCAACCCTTCAAGAAAGAAGAGGCTAGGGTTTTATCTTTCAGTCCACACTTTAACTATCACTTTAAAACTATCACTTTAAAATGTATCTTCATTTGAACGGTTAACTTTAATCAATGGTTATATTAAAAATCTTGGTTTTCTCCGATTATGTTTGGAAAAATCTATTCGATTAGGTTTGACAAAATTAAATGGTTAGATTAAATTTTCAGTTCCAGACTTCGTATGACGTCACCAGTTTTCATAGTTCCTTTGAAATATGAGCTTTTTCACAAAATTAATTGAATGGGAAGTTATCTTTTTCACGATCCGTCTTTTGGAACTGTTGCGGAAATTCGAGATGCTCCAGTTGCGGTTTTCACGGTTCACCTACCTTTCTCCTGTCCATTTTTCTGCAAAACAATGCACTTGAAAACAAGTTAGTAGCTATTTAATCGAACACAAACACAAAAATCATCAATCTAATCACAATAGTAATGTTCTTGCATCCAGTTGTGCCTATGAACAACAAAAAGATTCATGAAATAGTTCCAAAACAAGAAGAATATAATCTAATTCAATCAATTCTCGTGATGTAACCAAGGTCCAAGTGAAAATTATCAAAGTCATCAAAACCAAATGTTATAACCTAGCAAAATCAGTCACATGTATGCCACTAAAGAGTAGAAAATCAAAATTTAAGGCAAAACATCAATTACAAGTAATCTCACAAATTCATGGTGCCAAGAACGTGTTAGGCACTAACCATCAATTTCAATTCTCAAACATCAAACCTATGTGCAATTACACTCCTAAACACCTTCTAACATGTAAATATCATCATTCACGAGGCAAACATGCTTCAAAAAGCAAAGAAACAAAATTCTCTAAATTTTTCCTAAGCGCTCAAAATTTTGAAGAGAGATGTCTTTTACATACCTTCGAATTTGATAGAATTGATAGCATAGGATGATAGAGGATGAAAAACTAATCAATTTAAGCTCAAAATTTGCGAAAATTGGTGAAGAAACAAGAATTTTAGGGTATGGGGTGATTTGGTGTCGAGAGGAAGAAGAATGAAAAATCTAAGAAAAACGAAACTGATTCCCGACTATATCATGCATTTTGGGCAGGGATCGCTTGAGCCATGGCAAGGATCAATAGGTCCTTGTCACTCTGTCAAGAATTTGCGAAATCAATTCCTAACAGGGATCGGTCGATCCGTGCCGATCCTTGTCACTCTGCCAGGAATTTGCGAAAATTGATTCCTGACAGGGATTGGGCGCTCCGTGACAACGATCGGCCGATCCCTGTCACTCACTCTGGTCGGGTGACATTTTTCTCGTTTTCTGCAGCCAAAATACTAAACCACACAGAGGATCCAAAAATAAAAACGAGAAACACTAAAAATCTAACTGAAAAGAAAAGAAAAACTACCTAGTGGATTGCCTCCCACCAGCGCTTTTTTAGAGTCACAAGCCTGATTATAATACGATTAGATGACAATAGGACCCGTCTAAGGATTGTGAATTCCTTCTTCGGGTACCGTCTGCGAATTATGACTTCAATCTCTAGTCATTTACAATGAATCTCCTTTCGTTCTCTTCAAGAACAACAACTCCGTATGGTCGTACTTTAGCTAGTGTGAATGGTCCCGACCAACGCGATTAGAGCTTTCTTGGAAACAACTTCAAACGTGAGTTAAACAAAAGTACATGTTCTCCTACAGCGAAATGTCGTGGAATGATCCTTTTGTTTTGGAATGCCTTTATCCTTTCTTTGTAGATCCTCGTGTTCTCATAGGCATTCATACGTATCTCATCAAGTTTGTTGATATGAATAATCTGTTTCTCAGTTGCTTGTTTAGTGTCAAAATTCATCAACTTTGTAGCCCATAGACCGTTGTACTCTAACTTCACAGGCAAGTTACAAGACTTCCCGTAGACCACATGATATGGTGTGGTGCCTAAGAGAGTTTTATATGCAGTGCGGTTTTCCCATAATGCTTCATCAAACTTCACAACCCAGTCTTTTCGCGTCTTACCAACTCTCTTTTCCAAGATTCCCTTGATCTCTCTATTAGAAATCTCAACCTGACCACTAGTTTGAGGATGATATGCTGTAGCTACCTTATGTCGAACTACATGCTTCTTCACCATACTCTCAAACAGATTGTTGATGAAGTGAAATCCTCCATCACTAATGACAAATCGATCGTTCAGGCCTCGACTCGGGGGCATAACATATGTATGATGCGTGTGATGAAAATTGATTGTGTGATTGAGTTATATCATTCGGGTCTCGTTACGAAGGGTATAACACTTTTATTATGTTCGTATCATTGTGTTGTATCATTCAGTCTTCGGCTCGGAGGGTATAACATTTAAATGCAGGTATCGCAGGGGAAGAATGTTCAGACATACGTTACTATGAGAATCCTCTACTCGGTAATTTGGATGGGACTGACACTGAGCACTAATCGGGTTGATCTTTGGGAGGTGCTTGTTGCATGATGATGCAGTTGGGGTGTAGGTTACCATAAGCTTCGTGTGTTTTTGTGACCGATTTATGGCTGTGTCACATTGGTGACAGGAACTTTTCGGTCATCGTGAAATCTTGAGTTCAGAGTGAGACCTTGGGTCGTCCCGACAATGCGCCTAGCCTAGGGGATATCTGGTGGATGTATTGATGGTGTTGGAGAATATCAAGGGAATGAGTTGTTGGTGCAACGGGATGTGGATGGTGGAAATGCGACTTGATTGTTTAATTTTTGCATTGTCCATTGCTTGAGATAATGTTTGCATGATTCTCAATGCTTGATTGATTGATTGATGCGTATTGGAGGGATTTTTTTGTTCGTTAGGGTAACCATTAGTCGTTCATTAAACTCTCTGTTTTGTAGATAACCATTAGCAGGATACTTGTACACGTGAAAGGAACATTAGGTGCTGGTGCAGTTTATGTACCTCTTTGCAAATGGAGTATGACTCTATTATGTATCAATATTTTAAGCTTCTGCACGGATCTATATAAAGCTTTGGTAAAATTTGTAATTAAGTATAATAGAGTATAAATTGTTAAAGAAATTCTCGGGTTTCATATGATACTATGTGTTCTAAGAACCTCGAGTTGAATGTCTGGGTGCGTAATTGTAGCACCTTTGGTTGGGATGTTTGGTTTATGGTTAATCAGTTTTTCGTGCATGGTCTTGTTTGGTTGTTTCATGACAAATTAGTTGACTTTGACCTAATCATGGCCGGGGGTGTTACAACGAATGTGGTATCGGAGCATGGTTCTATATGGTCATTTGGGAATTGATTTTCAAATGTTTTATGGAGTTAAAAGTGTCGCAAGGAGGTAAATTAGGAAACCAAAAAATCCTTATTAGATAGGATGGGTTTAAGATTTAACTTTATTCGTGATATCTTTGAAGCATCTGGTATGAGATATGAAGACTTCAAAACCTACAAGGAGGGATCAAGGAGCATCTTTAACTAGGAGTGGAAGTGAGTAACTATTATTTTTCTTACTTAAATGAGTGGTATATCAAGAGGCGTATGGAACCCAAGGGAATCAACAACAGACGAAAAATGCACTAACAAGGAGGACAAAGACCAAGGAGTCCTAGTCAAGTTAAGGGAGATGGCCTATTGTCTATAATGAAGAACAAGGCGATGAATAAGAAAGATGAAGGAAGTTTCACACTTGAGGGTTGTGAAATATATTGTGATAGATAAGTCCAAGAAACTCGAATATTAAGAAAACGACGAGAAGAATGGAAGAAGATAGCCTTAGATAGGTACACCTAAACTTCCATGACCTTGTAAAAGGTCCCATGCCAGGTAAGTTGAGTTTTTACTCATTGTGTAATGGGTTGAGTGAATGATTTGCTTAGTAATTGAGCTTGATTAAAAATGAATTTCTTGAAAGTGTGTGTTATGAATTTATAAGCGAAACGTCATAGGTGACTCTGTCATCTATGTTTCGTTTGGCACCCTCGAAGGTGTCATAAGTTTATTTGTGTTTAGTGTTGTTAGTTGAGTCTGGAGAGAGCTTTTATGCAAGTAAAAGTGTGAGCGTGAGCCTATTAGAATATCCTATTACGAACCTTCATGCCAAACCAATTAATGGGGGATTAATGGTTAAATAGATTACATACGATGATGGTTAAGATGTCATGAGAGACATGATAGCATTTAAGATGTGGCTAGATGTGAGGAATGTCAGGGGTGTACAAAAAAAGACAAAACTTAGGATGAATGTTCATTAATGACCGCAACATAATTCGACTAAAATGGACATACGAGAAGGAAGATGCAAATTGATTAAACGATCAATGACATATAAGGAAGAAGCGTACTAATCGAGAGACATATCGATGAATGGTTACTAGGAGGATTAGGATAACCGTAGTGCATTAATACCGCCACAAAAGCAAGAAGGAATGTGACCAACTTCAGAGAATCACAGAACTACAAGAAAAGTTGGTAATGAACCAAAGTATGCAAAGCAGAAGAAGATATCAAGATTTATGAAGATGATTTCGAGAATCTAAGAGAGGTGGAAAATTTGGAAAGTGGAAAAGTATAAGGAGGACGAGAATTAGATAATGGATTGGTAGACATGCTAAGGTGAGGTGATGTAACTAGAAGGATGAGTAGATAAAATCAAGTTGGTAGAAGAAAGAATATTGAGGACGTCGAAGTACCATGAAGACTTACCAAGATTTTAGGAGAGGAGTGATAATCAAAGATGATATCAAGTAATGAGGTACAGTAAAGAGAGTACGAAAGTTAAACACTTCATGAAAGTAAGAAAGACAAGATAATTGATGAATGTCGAGGAATTGGAGTAATGAAAGGCGTAAAGGTAACGTTTATGAATAGTAAGAAGGACCAAATAATTGAAGAAAGCCGAGTCACTATCGAATACAAAGCAGAAAAGACAATGCTTATGCACATTAAGGACTTGCCATTAAATGGAAGAGGTCAGTGAGGCACAACGTAATAATCTTAAAGAAGGAAGCAACTAGGCGGTGGAAATTATTACTAAGGCATCGAGCAAGTCAAAATCTATGTGATGGAGACCGTGGGAAGCACGAAAGGAAGGCATACGAACGATAAATTAAGTTGAAGAGCTGTAATATAGAAGTAGTAGGCAAAAAGGATTAGAAATGGTACAATAACAAACCGTGGAGCGAAGATGAAAGATGAGTATGAAGAAGTGCTATAATGAAGGAGATTTTATCTAAAGAACGGATAAGGTCCATGAAGGGAGAAACAATTTTGGAGAAGTAAAGTGAAAACAAATTGGCGGATGCACGTTGTAATGCGATAATACATGGATTGACGCAGACATGGAAACCTAAGGCGATGTATTGACGGATTAGAAATTGAATCAAGGGTTTCAATGATGTCAAGCAATGATGGAATGGGATGACGACCTGCGATGATGGACACATCAGTGAGGCTACCCTTAATGAAGATAGGATTAAGAATCTTCTAGAACTGAAATCACGAAGCTAGAATCAACCTACTTTCGTAGCGCTAATTTCGTAAGTTATAGAAATCTAGAGACTAACTTTCGTTGAATTTCATATTCTAAGCATGCATTAGATTCAGGTTTGATAAGTTCACAAAGTGCAATAACATTAACTTCCATTGGCTAAGAATACTTTGCTCGTTTAACACATATCAGGCATTCAAGAAATTACTAAGATAAGAAACCAATCTTGAATCCTAATTTCAACATTAAACATAGTGATAAAGGAAGATCTAATAGATCATTTCCCAATCTAACAACCTAACAATGACAAATCATGAAAACCCCCTAATGAGAAACCCTAAAGAGAAACCCTAAACCCAACTAATGAACTACTCACTCATAGCAAAAGAGCAATCAGAAGATGAATCCAAGGAAAATATATTGTAATTAATAAAACAAGAGTAAGAGGGTTGATAATTCTTCTCCAAATCGAAGTACAGATCAAGAATTGTCTCCCTGACATTACAAACTCCAAAAAGCTCTTTTAGAACTTATAATATAACATAATAACCTAAAACACGAGTCTGTATGTTATATAAGTATCTAAGTCGAGTTGGGTCTTTCCTTGTGCGTCTTGATTATGTTTCTGGTGATTTACTGCGTCGTGGAATGAATCGATCGATTTATCGATCTGTTCCTTTCTGAAATTTTTTGTCCCTTCCTTTTCTGCACGTTCTTCATTTGGTCACCAGCTTGATAGATGTTCACTAAAACGCCTATAACTTTTGATCGCCTGTTATATTGACTTACAACCTCCTCTAAATTAAAGCTAACTCACATGGCTATCTTGTATCAAAATTTCGGCTAGAGCAAACGGTGGAAAGTCTGTCAAATAAGGAAAAACGTTTGATGCTTCAGCGTGATCTTTCATTCTAAATATCCATTTTTGACCGAAATTGCTCTGTTTTTCTCCAAAGCAACCTAAAACCTGTAAAAACATTAAAGAGCACCAAAAGACTCCAAAATAACTTTTATACATGATAAAACACCATATTTATAACTCAAAAATCATAATAAAATCAATAAAAACACGACTCATCAAGTACTAATGGTGTACCCTAAGGGAACATAGGTTAAAGAAGAACCCGGGGGAGATTTTAAGCATTGAAAACGCTTATAGTTTAATCACATACATCCTCATCAGACAAGAAATAGATGTGAAGGATATGACCAGAAGGAGTAGCAAGGATATATATGAGAAGAGAAGGAAAGATAAATAAAGGAGTTGGAAGTGAATGAAGGGTACATTGTCGAACGTTGAATGAAACTAAAATTTTTGATGAGGAAGATAGATGAGAACCAACCCGACAACTTATGAGGAAGAAATCCTAAGTCAGATTGTGAATCGTGAAGGAATGCATGAGAGGAGAATGGAAGGAATGAAGAGAAGGTTATCACAACTATTGAAGACGATAAGTCACCAAAGGAAGAGGCCTAATATCATACGTCATGAAAGATAAAAAATGTTGGAATTGGAAACAAAGACATTAATATGATGATTGAAGAGTAGTTATGAAAGAGCAGAGGAAGAAATGATATAACGAAAAGGAAGATAATTGAATCCAAAGTAGTTGTAGAATCTTCAGTCTGGTGAAAGGTTAGTATTTCTCGATTTTTCATGCATGTTCTTGTTTGATTGTTACAAAACAGATTGAGGGAACCTGACATGATCTAGAATGGGGGTGATACAACGAAGTGGATAAGTGGTAAGAAGAAGTAGTATGATCGAGTAGAGATGCAGTCGGTGGAAGATGAACACTGCAAGATCGTATGGGTTAAGTACGAAGAAATTGGTGTCTGAAGAATCAATGGAATACAAGGATTAAGAAGTAGTAATAGAAATGGCTAAGGAAGATTGCTGTAAAAGAACGAAGGAAGAAAAGAGCAATTGAAGCTGATGAGACGATGAAGTGTTGACCAACAAATGTAGATGTATAAGGAGTAGTAAAGAGAGATATCCATTACGAATTCGAGGACGAATTCAATTGAGGAGGGGAGAATGTAATAACCCTGAGTAAGATCTAAGACATGGACGAAGAAAAAGAATGGCCAAAAGGGAGATGGCCGAGTTCAACATATTCAGAATAAGTTTTATTTCATTCAGAAAACGTTTAAGCACATACGGACCAAGAAACAGCGATCATATCAATTGCATGGTTCATAAACACCTTGATGACTCAGCAGGATGCTTGCCAGCATGCTTGTTGCTTTAACCAACCAAGCTTCTCAAGATTTCACTTACTTCAGTTTCTTCAGATGTTTGGAAATTTTTTTATCTAGATAGAATCTTCATAAAATTTAGTGGGTCAGAAACGCTCGCGGGTCGGCTTAATTCATCCTAGAATTTTGAGAAAATTAGTTCTAAGTTTTAGGGTAGGAATGACCTTAGAACCAAATTAGAACCAGAGTAGTCGGATGAAATTATGTTTGGTCGATGAATATTATTTTTCGGCTTTTTTGAAAGGCCTACGGGACATCCGTATCCAAACTAGCAAAATTTGGAATAGCCAAAAGCGTGTTCGGTTATGATGCATCGTGAAGTAGCTGTGCAGCTACTTGTGGCGATACAATTGCTTCTAGTGAGTCATCGCCACGTGTCGCGACCTAGAAGAAGATTGGTGTCCTCCGTGCCACTTTGTGCTTAGCCACCATCTCCTTAAGCTGCTCCCTTCCCCATCTATAAATACACTTCCACCTCCTTTATTTATTTCCATTCCTAAAACCTAAAGAAGACCTCCATAGCTCGAGTCATAAGGTAAGCCTAAAACTCTAGCTTTAGTTTATAGTATAGTAAATATTTAGCTTATGAATAAGTCATTTTTCGATGTCCTAAACATCGGGAATCTTTTTTCTAGGAATGTTTTGTTAGAAGTTCCAAGTCGAGCNAAGATGGGTGTATGTCAGGTTCAAACTAACAATCCAAACATCTGGGTGAGTCTCGATTAAGGGTTTTGATTGATGTTTGTGCAGTTAGTGCCTGCAAAACAATAGTATTGATTGATTGATATATGCACGACTAGATTTTATTGATAATATGATGATATGTTTATTGTGATAATTATTTAATTGCGAAAGATATTGGGTTATATCGTTTGGGCCTCGAGTCGGGGGTATAACATATGTATGATGCGTGTTATGACAATTGATTGCGTAATTGAGTTATATTGTTCGGTTGTCGTTCCAGAGGGTATAACATGTTTATTATGTTCATATGATTGCGTTGTATCATTCGGGCTTTGGCTCGGAGGCTATAACATTTATGTGCAGGTATCAAAGGGGAAAAACGTTCAGACGGAGGTTACTATGGGAGTTCTTTACCCGGTAATCTGGATGGGACTCGTTCTCTGGCCAGACATTGAGCACTAACCGGGTTGATATCCGGGAGGTGATTTCTGCATGACAATGCTGTTGGGATGTGGGCTACCATAAGCTTCATGTGTCTTTGTGACCGGCTTATAGCTGTGTCACACTGGTGACACACCCTTTTCGTACATCTTGAGATCTTAGGCTTAGAGTGAGACCCTGGATCGACCCGGTAATCTGCCTAGCCTAGGGTATATCTGGTGGATGAATTGATGGTGTTGGATGATATCAGGGGGATGAGTTGTTGGTGGAATAGGATATGGATGGTGGAAATGTGACTTAATTGTTTAATTTTTGCATTGTCCATTGCTTGAGATTTTGTTTGCATGATTTTTGATGCTTGATTGATTGATTGGTTGATGCATATTGGACAGATTTATTTATTCGTTAGGGAACCCGACTCACTAAGAAAATTAGTTGCTTATTAGACTCTCTGTTTTGTAGGTAACCATTAATGAGATACTTGTACGATTGAAAGGAACATTAGGTGTTGGTGCAGTTTATGTACCTCTTTGCAAATGGAGTATGACTATTATGTATCAACGACTTAAGCTTCCGTGCGGATCTATATAAAGCTTTGGTAACATTTGTAATTAAGTATAATTAACTATAATAAAGTACAAATTGTTTACGAAATTTTCGGGTTTCATATGATACTAATCCTAGTTCGGGACGAACAAACTAGCGGGTTCAAGCTAATATTGTACAGACTTGACTTGGGTCAGTTAAGATACACGCTCTCGAATGTTTGACCTAAGGGTCTTGGATGTTTTCTAAGAACCACAGGTTGAATGTATGGGTGCGTAGTTGTAGCTCATTCGGTCGGGATGTTGGTTCGATTAATTTAATTGTCGTGCATGTGCTTGTTTGATTGTTGTACGGCAGATTAGTTTACTTTGCCCTAATCCTGGTCGGGGGTGTTACAGAAGTAGGAGGCTGCAGACTTGTGATCACTTCTATCTTTACTCAATCCACCTCAATGCCCTTCTCAGAAAATTCGTGACCAAGAACAATCCCATATGCACCATAAAATGACACTTCTCCCAATTCATAACTAGATGCTTCTCTTCACATCCCTCTAAAACCGTGCAGAGGTTAGATAGACAGTTAGAAAACGACGAGCCCTAAACAGAGAAATCATCCATAAAAAATTCCATGATATCTTCAATAAAATAAGTAAAGATAGAAATCATGCAGCGTTGGAAGGTCGCACGTGCATTGCACATTCCAAACGACATTCTTCAGTAAGCGTATGTCCCGTAGGGACACGTGAATGTCATCTTCTCCTGGCCCGCCAGATGAATGACAATCTGAAAGAAACATGAATAACCATCAAGAAAGTAATAGTAAGGATGACTACCGAGTCTTTATAGCATTTGATCAACGAAAGGAAGAGGAAAGTGGTCCTTTTTGGTGGTTGAGTTCAACTTTCTGTAGTTCATGCATGTGATTGTCCTGGTGGGAATGAGCTTGTTCTTCTCATTGATAATGACAGTGATTCTACCTTTTTTTGGTACTACATGAACCAAACTCACCCAGGTGCTGCCAAAGAAGGGATAAATCACACATGCACCTAAAAGTTTCATAATCTCCTTCTCGATGGTTGGTGCCGAGTTCAGCAACACGGCATCCTCATAAGTGTCTTCATTCAGAAACGCATATTCACTTTCAATCTTAGTAAAAGCAACCCATAGGGGGTCCTCCATGTATAACTCTTCTGCAAAATCTTCATTCATGTCGGTGAGTGTATAAAACTAGAAAGTGTTTCCATCAATGGTGGGTTTGTTTGTAGAATTCTCAATCTCATGGTCAGCTTCCCGCGATGAAGATCAATCTGACTGGTCTGCACATAAATCATAGCTCTAGCAGTAGATAAAAATGGTCTGCGTAAGATTATAAGATCCTTGGGTTCTATTTCAAGCTCCAAGTCTATGAAATCAGTGTATACGTAGCCTTCTCCAACACCTACGGGAATGTTGTAGAGAAATCCCACTGGCCTTCGAATCGATCTGTCAGTTAACACAAGAAACATCCTGGTAGGATTGTGTTGACCATATTCCGCCTTTGAGACATAGATAAAGGCATGACGCTGTCACTAGACCCCAAATCGCATAGACATCTCTCAAAAGTAAGAGATCGAATCCTGCATGACAACACGAAAGGTCCAGGATCCTCACACTTCTCAGGTGTGATATTATGCAGGACCTCACTACATTCCTCAGTAAGCATCGAGACTCCCTGTTCTAAAGTCAGCTTGTTTGAGAGAATCTCCTTCATGTACCACTTAAGAGAAGGTACCATCTAAACTGCCTCGGTGAAAGGCAACCGAACGTGTAATTCTCCCACAAGATTCTTCAGCTTTTCGTATTTACGCTCTTTGAGTTTTTGACGGGTTCTAGACGGGTGTGGAGACTTGGGAACATAAGAGGGAGGTGGTACATACTCGTCCTCGGCTTCCAGAGTCTTCAAATTTTTGATAGAAGTTTACCCCCCTCTTTATGACAAGGATCGGTCGATCTGTGGGGATGGATAGCCTGATCCTTGTCCTTTTGCCCAAAGTTGGCTAGTGCATCAATTGGCAGGGATCAGGCGATCCCTGCCTGGGATCGGGCGATCCCTGCCTTGGATCGGGCGATCCCTGCCTGGGATCAGGCGATCCCTGCCTGGAATCGGTCGATCTCTATCTGTCTGGAAGCTTCGATTTCTTTTCCACTTTGCAAAGTTATAACAGTGCATTACTCTTTGGGGTTCTTTTCTGGCATGCCTAGAATAACACTGGGAGGTGATCTATTCCCAGCAGAAGCTTGAGCAACCTGGGTTTCTAGCAACTTCATAAGCGTAGTCAATGCTTCGAATTTCCCGTTTAGATCACCATACATGCTGTCAACCTTCTGATTTATGTCTGGAACTAAGTTTGTCAGACTCTCTAACAATTATTTCATCATGTGCTTCAGCTCATTGTCTTGGGAAGACGAGGATGATGCTTCTTGATTCAGATTTGGTA
The DNA here is from genome assembly GCA_900406275.1 of Anastatica hierochuntica. Classification (NCBI taxonomy): domain Eukaryota; kingdom Viridiplantae; phylum Streptophyta; class Magnoliopsida; order Brassicales; family Brassicaceae; genus Anastatica; species Anastatica hierochuntica. Next base: position 5,121 of record OVAN01007478.1, on the reverse strand, counting down.
CCTGGACTGATTGTTATTCCTGTAGTTACCCGAACCATATTGTTTCTTCGCTTGGAAATCACTGTTGCCAAAGTTACTTACTTGAGTCTGATTCTTACTCTAGCATCCTAGATTAAACACACTTTGGTTCTGCTAGAACGACTTGTTCTAGAACATGTTCTACTGATTGAAACCTCTGTTTCCATAGTTTCCCTGTCCACCTATGTAATTCACATTAGTTTGTTCACCATTAGACCCCTCAACAATATAATCATTGTACATCTCTCCAAACTTCTACTCTTAACAAATATGTCCAACCCTTTGTTCTCCCACGAAGTGTACTCCCTTCAAGTCCTTGGCTATTAGCTCATCGAGCTTCTCCCGCAAATCACCAATTTTTCTAGCATCAACTGCAAAACTTTTCCTACCTCGATCATACTCGGTCATGTGGTTTGCTTGACTGGATGTTATATTTTTTATTTGGATATAAGTTTCTTCCACTGTCTTAGTCATAAAATCACCGTTACTGGTAGTGTCCATGAAATTCTAGTACCTCTCATCTACTCCATTGTAGAAAATGTTAAGCTGGTTAATGTATGTGTACCCATGATGTGGACAATCCATGTTGTACTCTCTGAACCTCTCCCAAGCTTTATAGAAGCTATTAGTAGCTATCTGACGGAAACCGACAATCTTCTTTTTGAGGTAAGTAGACTTGGGCTTAGTGAAAAAGTGCCCAAGGAAGGCATCCTTGGTTTCATCCCAAGTCGCGAGAGAGCCTGGCGGAAGTGAGTTAAGCCACCTTGTAGCTTTATCCGTCAGAGACCATCAGAATAGCCTGCACTTCAGAATGTCTTCAGGCACACCATTGCAGCGGATGGTGCCGCATATGGCTTCAAATCTCTCAAGATGGTGCATTGGGTTCTCAGTAGTTAACCCATGGAATTGGTTCTGTTGCACCAAGTTAATGAGATCAGTCTTGATCTCATAGTCTCTCTTGTCAATAGGGGTTGGACGGATCCCAACTCGATGATTCATAATGCCCCAAAGTCAACCTCGGTTGAGGCGGATTCATATTAGCGTCTTGCTACCCCATAGCTCCAACATTGTTCCCAACCACAACAAGTGGAATTAGTCCCTGATGAACTTCTTGAAGTTGCGGATCACCCTAAATTCTGAGGTCTTCCTGGTTATCACCCATCTCAATCTCGATTTCAGATTTTGCGGTAGCTTCAAGTATTTTCTCTTTCATCATCTGTCTCTCTAGTCTGCCAATCTCCTGCTCGAACAGTAGTAGATTGCTGGGTCCCTTAGCTCGCAGGGTGAGATATGTTCATGCACCTGAAAGTACACAAAACAGAAGGAAAAAATATCAAACAACAAAAAAATGTCTTAGACACGCAATGACCCAAAGTTCTTAGATGACCAATTAGTCCCCGACAATGGCGCCAAGAAACTTGATGGGTCAGGTTTTCACCCAAGAAATCACTGCAACCGTACAGTTAAGCACGTGTTAGTGGTTCTGGGTCGAATCCACAAAGACTACAGATCACACAAAGAACTATAGATCAAGCGCGGGCTAAAACGAAAAGAAGAGTTTGTAAAGAAATGCTAAAATCGAAATAAACAATAGAAAGCTAATAAACGAGAGGATTGAAAAAAATTGAGGAAGACACTGGGCACAAGATATTCTCAAGAAATTCATTTCTTCAGGATTGTAGATTTTTTAATAGGAAAATGATTAAGAACCATCTAGAACTCAATTTACTAAATTAGAACTAACCTACTTCCGTAGCGCTAATTTTCTATGTTTGAGGATCCTAGAGACTAACTTCCGCTGAATTTCAAATACTAAACATGCTTTCTAATGAGATTGATTTGTTTCCAACTCGCTTAAACATTAACTTTTGTTGGTCTAAGACAATTTGGTCACTTAACATTCTTTCACGAATTTCATCGAACACTTTCAGTGCGTAAAATAACCTAAAATCATAAACTAGGTGATCAAGTTTATCTAAGCCTTAAGAACAATGCTAAGTGAAGATTAATTGATAATTCCCCAATCTAACAACCTAACAATCACTAAATCATGAATTCCCTATGTAAGAAACCCTAAACCCAGCTATAGAACTACTCACACATAACGATTGAAACAACCCAAGATGAAATCAAGAGAGACATGTTGCACTAAATTAAAAACAAAGAGTAAGAGTTCAGAATTCTTCTCAAAAGAGTACGGATTGGATTTTGTCTCCCTTATGTTACAAAGGTCTCTAGTTGCTCAAAAACTCATAAAATAACATAATGAAACAAGAAAACCGAGTCTGGTGTTTTAACATGTATTCGGTTCTTCGATTCTTTACATTTGGTTCAAACTAAGTAGATCTTGTCGCGTCGTGACATGGATTGCTTGATCCATGACAAGAATCAGTCGATCCTTGTCATTCAGCCCATAAATCCTCCTGTCGTAAAACGATAAGGATCGGACGCTCCAATGGCAGGGATCGACTCGATCCCTGCCATTCTATCTAGGTCCGTGAAATCTTCAATGCACAAACTTCAAAAATTCTCAAATGATGACCAAATGCATTCTTTTTTGCACATAATACCTAACTTGAAAAGACATCAAAGAATACAAAACGACTCCAAAAAGGACCAAATGCAATATCAAAACACCTTCTTCTCGGATAAAACAATGATAAAAACAAATAAATACGAATACATCAATTACTGCCACGACCTGCAACTTACCAAGGGCAGAACATGGACCTCATGGTCTCTTATCTTTTGAAACAAAATACTAGGGAATGGGATACCGAGCTGCTTCAACAATACTTAACACTAGAGGATCGATCTCTTGCACGTAAAATAATTTTATCTCAATTTCTCCCTTATGACTCTTATGAATGACCATATTCTAAAGATGGAGAATACACACGTTCAAGATACTGGGTAGCAACACATGTTCCTTCTCTGGTTAAACATGTTGAGCCACCAGAAGTATCTCTTGCTCTTGAAACAACGAATCTGGAAATTGAAAGTTGATCCAAAGTTACAACACTTTCTATGGACAGTGTTATCTAAGGCTTTGCCAATATCAGAAAGACTAGCTTCAAGAAGGGTTAATATCAATACAAGCTGTCAACGTTGTTGCTTACACGAGGAAACTATAAACCATGTCTTATTTGAATGTTCTCAAGCTCAAGCAATATAGAGATGTACAAATCTCCTATGTTTTGATTAGCGATCGTTAAATGTTGAAATTAATGTTGAGAAACTTATACTTATTACAGAAGGCAACAATCGATCCTTGAATGATCGATATATACCTTTGTGGACCGCTTGGATAATATGGAAATCCCGCAATGAGTTTATGTTTTTCAAAAGAAATGTACATCCGAATGTTGATGCAACAAAAGTGAAATATCAAATTGCAGAGTGGTGTACTATTCGTGGTAAAGAAGAACCAGTGAATGTGATCAACACAACAGATCGTCGGTCACAATGGGACCACTACCTGATGGTTGGTTGAAATGTAATTTTGATGGTTCTTTTGATTCATCAAAAACCACACAGCTGTCTGTTAGATTATTCGAGACAGTGATGGGAAACATATGCAATCCAGACATGTTAAGTTACAGGTGGTTTATTTTTCATTACAAGCGGAAGCTGTGGCGTTTTTACATGTTTTACAAATTCGTCAGTGCCACATTCCTTTAATCGTTGTATCCATTTACCGTAAGAAATGAAATCAGATGTTAAAAAAGAAATATAACATAAAAATTATAATTATTTTGAGAAACACGTGATAGTTACCATGTCAAAAAAATTGGACAGGTAATAACTATAAAATGTAAAAAGAGAAAAACATTGGAATATAAGTATATGTAATAAGGTTATCAGAAAATAATAATAACAAAGAGTAAACTACTTCCTAAATAATATAACACTACAGTTGAATCCGCCCTATGCAAGTATATTTAGTATTACACATACATTTAATTGTATATTATTTTGTATACTATTCTTACATATGTTATCATTTACAATTTTTTGTTTGAAAAATATTTATATGTGATAAAATTAGATTAATTAATTGAAATATTATGTGTTAAACAAACATAATTTTTAAAATATTGTTTCAAGTTTTTCAAAAGACATTATTTTCTTATGTGAACTAATAATATTTTGTGGATACTGCTTTTTATTTTAGAATTTAATATTTGGAAAATGTTTATATGTACGAGATTATCTCTTTATATCTTATTTTTTTAACAATTAAATCTTTACTCTGAAACCGAATCTGAAAAACATGTGAAAAATCCGAGCGGGTTCCATGCCCAAATATTTCAGGTTCGGGTTTTATCCAAAACATAAAATTATCATTGACTTCATTCGATTATGTTCTGAACCCATCCGTAGCTATTATGTTAATTTAGAATCCTACTTTTTATCTATTTAAACAGTTGTTATTTAAGTTTGGACCTATTTAAAAAGTATAGCGCATATTTTATATTTCCTTTATATATTGTTGTATATTGGCCATATGGAGACGAGGAATTTCAATATCCAAACACTAGTTGCTATTTTGTGTTTCATTACATTTTGAAAACATTGCTTTAATGTTAATTCTTATATATATGGCATTATATAGATTCAGGGACATGAGGTCCTATAGGCAGCTACTTGAACCTTTACGAAGAAGACTACTCGAAGCCAGCCGCTTGTTTCATACACCTGACATTCATCTGTTAGATTTATTTAATCTATCAACCTTAATATCAGTTTTTGATTAATAGATCGAGAGCGGAAGCGTATCTGATGAATCCATACTTAGGGATCTGAATGAATAGGGAATAGATCTTCCAAAGAAAACTCTGGATGACTTTAGTTCTCTGGTGATGGATGCAAAGTGTTTCTGTATTTTTTTGTTAGGGTTGCTTTAGGGACCATAACCCTCTATTTATAGAGAATCAATTTCTAGTTCGGCCCATCATGAAATTAGAAATTGCCAAAAGTATCCACATATTAATATATCATAACACTTATGTCCATAACATTTCCTTTATCACAAAGTGACCACTACAAAAGAGGTTATTTAATTAATGGCCCTAACACATTTAATCCTTAACATATTTGATC
>OVAN01007477.1:0-19615 GCA_900406275.1 Anastatica hierochuntica | reverse complement strand
GGGTATTTTTGAAAAACAGACAATACAAAGGTGTATTTTTGTAAGTCTCACATATATATATATATATATATATATATATATGTGAAAAATGTGATTTAGCGGTTTTATTGGAAAAATGTGATTTAGCGGTTTTATCGGAAAAATGTGATTTAACGGTTTTTAAAGGAAACATAATTTTGCAGTTTTGGCTAAAAAATTGATATTGTTGTTTTGGTAAAAAAAATTTGATTTAGCGGTTTTGACGGGAAAATTTGAGTTTGCGGTTTAAGTGAAAAAACGTAATTTTATGTTTTTTTGTAGAAAATTGTGATTTTTGCGGTTTCAAAAAAGTGTAGCTATATTAGATTTTTATATCACCTAATGTAAAATATTTGATCCACCGATGAGTTTTTGAATAGAGGAGATATCTACACGTGTCTAACGCACTTCATCCAGTGGTTACACCTCTCTTGTCACATGCCAAGGTATTATCTTCTCATGTGTGAAGCTTATATTATGGGCATTTATGTAATAAGTAATAAGACCCATACCATTAGATTATGATTAGTATTACTCGATTAAACATTCGGTTTGGCCTTCCAACCAAAGTAATGGGACTTTGAGACGTTTTCAAGTCTCTTTACCACCAGAATAGCTTTATCTCGTCTTACGGAAGTAGTAGAAATGTCCAGAACCATTTACACTTTTTAGCAATGGTCAGAGTTTGATCAATTTTGGGCCTCTTTAGGATGTTACATTGTATCTCTGATAAATTATTCACACTGTTTAATTTACAAAATAAATAATAATAGTTTAAAATTTCAGTTAGTATATAATCTTGGTAGCTTCACATCTTCACTTGTCTCTAAGATTGGCTTATCAATGGATTTCGAAATCTCCTTCGACAATTCTCCCTTCTATCGAGTCTACAATAGTGGCCGCATCGAGCGTCTCATCGGCGAAACTATCGTCCCACCGTCTCTAACCCCACAAGATGGCGTCGTTTCCAGAGACGTTGTCTATTCGCCAGAGAAAAATCTCTCCCTCCGCATGTACCTCCCTGAGAAAGTCGTTGACACCAGTAAAAAGCTCCCAGTCCTCGTCTACTTCCACGGTGGTGGCTTCATCATTGAAACTACTTTTTCCCCTACTTACCACACTTTTCTCATATCAGCTGTCGTCGTCGTCGTCGCCGATTGCCTAGCGATCTCGGTTGGTTACGGCCGTGCGCCAGAGTTTCCGATTCTAATTCCATACGAAGATTCATGGGATTCTTTAAATGGGTATTCGCTCATATCTCCGGATCTGGACCGGAAAATTAGAAAAAAAACACGTCGATTTCAGCAGAGTGTTCGTCGCCGGAAATAGTGTTGTTGGAAACATGGCGCATTATCTAGCGATTTGAGCTAGAAGGGAGAAATTTGATTCGGCGATATCTGGAATGATCTTAATTCATCCGTATTTTTGGGGGAAAATTTCGATCGACGAATATGAGACGAGAGACGTGAAGACGAGGACAACGATTGAAGAGGGATGGGGAATTGCGAGTTTGAATAGCGCAAACGGAGCTGATGATCCGTTGATCAACGTGGTCGGATTCGAATCGTCGGATCTATCCGAGTTAGGTTGCGAACGGGTTCTGATAATGGTAGCCGGAGAGGACAATTTTGTGAGACAAGGTTTGGGTTATGCGGCCAAACTGGACAAGAGTGAATGGGAAGGAGAAGTTGAGGTAATGGAGACTGAAAATGAAAAACATGTTTTTCATTTGAAAAATCCGTATAGTGATAATGCTTGTGATCTGGTGAAGAAACTTGCAGAGTTTATTAACAAGTGAAGTCAAGTTTATTTTAAAGAGATTTTGTGTATATGACTAAATTGGTACCCAATGTGTCTCTATGTTACCTATATATATTGGATATATATATATATATAGAACTTTCTCTTTTGATAGCGTTTTCTCTTCGTGTTACTGCGGCTGAATCTCCGACTGAATCTCCGTAAATTGCGGCACCTTCCTGTTAATTTTCACTCAAATCAGCTAAATCTCTTCTCAAATTTCTCTTTTTCTTTGTAGAAATGGCGGATCGAGAGTTGTGGAGATTCCTCCAACAGTTGAACCTTGGATCTGAGAAGATAACTTTCCGTCTTTCATCTGAAGCACATAGGAAGAAGGAAGAAGGTAATCGACTTAATCTGGTGGCAAGAGTCTTAAAATCGCACCATCATCGACCTGAAGTTCTGAAGGTTACACTTTCAAAAGCCTGGAAGCTTGAAGGGAGGGTTAATGGCATAGTAAATGATGATGGCACATCACAGTTTTTCTTCCAGGAAGAACATCACCTGCTCACAGTCTTGGAAAATGGACCCTAGACTTTCCGTGACTGGATTGTCGTAATGGATAAATGGTCAAGGAGAGAACAACCTGACTACATGAAGACAATCATTTTTGGGTCCAGATGCTAAATGTTCTGAATGATTCTCAGGATAGGAAAACGATTGAAGAGATCAGGGGTCTCTTAGGTGATGTTAAGACTGTGAGGATTCAAGAACCAGCTAATGGATTTCCTGGAGAGATATGGGTCAGAGTAAAGATGGATGTCTCTACTAAGGTAACTTTTGTTAGGAATGTAGAGCTGGATCGTGGAAAGCCTCCTGTAATGGTGCAATTTGTATACGACAAATTAAGGAATTTTTGCTTCAACTGTGGATCTCTATCACACGAAGCAAATCAATGCGATGAGGGACCTCTCTTACCTGAATTCCTAATGCCGCCGCTAAACCCGCAAGATGATCGGATAAATGAAATGGGAATTGAACAGAATGAGCTTCAAAGGGAACAATACAAAGTGGAAGCTCAAGATGATACCATGGGGGAAAATACTTTGGATGATAATGTAAATGAAGTACTTTCTCAGAGAAATACAATCTCGATGGCTGAATCTCAACCAGCTCCTATTGCAGTTCAGCATATTACCATCAGGGAAGTAGGCTCCACTTCTTTTTATATCCCAAGCTCTAAAAGGAAGGCAAGTGATCAGTTGGAGGAAGATCAAACTGCCACCAGTAAGCAGAAAATGCAAGGCTCTTTTGTAAGAGAAGGACTCATTGCTGGAACCAGCTCCCGCTAGTCAGCAGTTGATACACAACACCAAGCTCCGCAACAAGAAACTCAAGTTAGTAACTAGATTGAGGGGAGGGTGGACACCCCGGAGCCATCCCTGGCATCATGAAACTCCTACACTGGAACTATCAGGGTCTTAAAAGTGTCCTGACATAAATTTTTTGGAAGATATAAGGAAAAAATATCGGCCTAATGTACTCTTTTTGGTAGAAACTATGAATCAGACGGCGTATGTGGAGCAAATAGCTACAAGACTAGGTTATGAACATCTTTTGGTTTGTCCACCTGAAGGTAAAAAGGGGGGTTGGGCTATTTTTTGGATAAGGAAGTAAGCATTACGCGCCTATCTCTACCCCTCTAATGTATAATACAGATATGATAATCGAAGGTAATTGTGTTTTATTCTACATGACTTATGTTCATGGTCACCCTAAAAAGAAACAAAGAAATCAGCAATGGAATCTTATGATCAAAAGGGAGGATTTTGGAATGTTTTCTAATAAACCTTGCATCTGTTTTGGTGACTTTAATGACTTCCTCAATAATGCAGAGAAGAAAGATGGGCCTAAAAGAGCAGAAGGTACCTTTCAAGTTTTTAGGAAGCTTGTGAACAAGTTGGGGCTTGAAGACATTAAAACAATTGTAGGAGTTTACACTTGGACAGGTCAAAGATGGAAGCACAAAGTTAAAACAAATATAAACAGAGCTTTGGGCAACTTGAGTGGAAAGAGGCTTTCCTTAGAGCCTATTTACAACTTCTAAATTGGGGAGCCTATGATCATAGACCCCTGTTATTTCATACAGGAGATGGTGAGTGGAAGGGTAAGAAATATTCTAAATATGATAATAGGTGGAGGTACAATGATGAAGCTAAAAAGGTGATAGAAGAAACTTGAAAACAAAAATGCTCAGTCTTGTCTCCTGCAGATTTTCATATAGCTCTCAAGCATTGCAGGGGATGATCTAGCTAAATGGAAGAGGTAGAGTAATCAAAATCCCAGAATAGCCATTGATAATTTGCAAAAGGAACAAGATAAAGCATATGAGGCCGACTCAGTTGATTACATGCATATAAAAAACATAAAAGCCTCTCTCTTATTTGAATACATAAGGGAGGAAGAGTTTTTGAAGACAAATAGCCGACAACAATGACTGAAGGAGGGAGATGCTAACACCAAATATTTCCATGCTATGACCAAACAGAGGAGAGCTAGAAATTGTATTCACTCTATACAAGATGAGCATGGGACTCTGTGGACAAAAGAGAAAGATATCAAAACAGTTAAAGAAGGTTATTTCTCCCATATCTATACTTATGAAATTTAACTTTCTATAGCTGATTATACTAAGTGGGGTCCTATCTCACCAAGGTTTTCAAATTTGGAAAACCAGCAGCTAATTAAGCCTGTAACAGAAATAGAGGTTTTGTAGGCTTTGCAGATGATGAGTGAAGATAAAGCACCTGAACTTGATGAGTTAGGAACAGGATTTTACAAGCATAACTGGAAAACAATAGGAGAAGGAGTAATGAAAAAGGTTCTACACTTCTTTAATACGGGTGAGTTAAACCCTGAGCACAATCACACCAATATATGGTTAATTCCCAAGACTGAAAATCCTAGAAAGTAATGGAATATAGACCAATAAGTCTCTGCAATGTATCTACAAGATCATATCTAAAATATTAACAGAGAGATTAAAGCCTTGGATGCATAAAATTATTTCAGAAAATCAATCTGCTTTTATTCCAGGAAGGTTGATTACAGATAATGTGTTAGTTACTCATGAGATGCTTCATAGACTCCTTACTAGAAATAGGAAACATAAGTTTGTTGCAATGAAGCTGGACATCTCAAAAGCGTTTGATAAACTTGAATGGGCATTCATAGAATTCATAGAATTCATGCTTAAGTCTCTGGGATTTACTAGTACTTGGTGTGATTGGGTAACGGCATGTGTCAAGTTTGCTTCTTTTTAAGTGTTAATAATTGGAGCTCCAGTGGGAAAAATTAAACCCACCAAAGGAATAAGACAGGGAGATCCCATCTCCCTCTACCTCTACTTATTATGCACAGAAGGGTTGTCCTCTTTACTTCATAGTATGAGGCTAAAAAGAAAAATCCATGGTTTCAAGCCAGATAGAGGTGGGCCTGCCATTACATATATGCTATTCGCTGACGACTCACATCTCTTTTGCAAAGCAACAGAAGAAGAATGCAGAACAACTGTTGAAGCACTCAAAACATATGGTCTTTATCAGGTCAGAATGTCAATGTCTCAAAATCTGTTTTGGTCTTTGCAAAGAACACTCATCCTGAATTGCAAGCTATGATAAAAGAGGTTACTTCTATCTCTAAAGTTGGAGGAGTGGGTTACTACTGCCTGAGATCATAGGAAAAAATCCCTCCCAATCCTTCAGTTTTTTAAAGGAAAGAACAGAACAAATGATTGAAAGCTGGTTTACAAAGTTACTATCGGCTTCTGGGAAAGAAACCCTTATTAACTTAGTTGCTACTGCTATCCTCAACTATGCAATGCAGTGTTTCATATTACCGACAAAGCTTATTAACCAGATGACACAGATTATTAGAAAATTCTTTTGGTCATCAATAAAGGATAAGCAAAAAGTTGCGTGGGTAGCATGGGACAAAGTCACTAGAGCTAAGAAGTATGGAGGGCTAGGATTTCGTGATTTACTCCATTTCAACAAAGCTTTAGTAGGGAAACAGATTTGGAGAATGTTGAAATGTCATGAGTCTCTAAGTCAGAGTCTACAAATCTAAATATTTCCCTAAGTGTGATATCTTTGATGCAGAACTACCAAGAAGAGCATCTTTTGCTTGGAAGGGGATGCATAAGGTGAAAGACTTGGTAAAGAAGGGACTTAAATGGGTAATAGCTGATGGTGAATCTGTTAGCCTATGGAATGATGCATGGCTTCATACAGATCCTCCAAGACCGCCTGCTCCAAAATCAGATCTATTGCCTCAAAACCTTAAAGTATCCTGGTTATTTAGAGATGGTACTAGAGAATGGTGTGAGCAGAAGCTCTCTCATGTTATACGTCTTCAAGACATTCAATGGATAAGGAGTATGAGGCCAAGTTTTTCGATGAGGAAAGATGGATTGGAATGGATTCATGATAATAGTGGTCAATACACTGTTAAAACAACATACCACTTGAGTCATGAAGGGTTTCTTCAACAATCTCAACAACATCATCATAAGTCCATCTACACACAAATTTGGAAGATGCCCACCTTGCCAAAAATAAAGCGGTTCTGGTGGAGAGTTATGAAGAAGGGACTCTCTGTGGCGGCTCACCTTAATCAAAGGGATCTTAAGATGGATGATACCTGCCAATTATGTGGGGAAGAAACTGAAAGCATATAACATCTACTCTTTCAATGTCGTATTTGAAGAGAAATATGGCAATTGGCCCCAATAGATAAGCCTCCTGATGGTCAAATAATGCATAACACTTTGGAGAAAAATGTTAATTGGGTCACTAAATGTTCAATGCAGGTGAATGAAAGGAAATACAATCTGGCACCTTTCTTAGGGTGACGAATTTGGAAGATGTGCAATCAACTCATTTTTAAAAATACAAGAATGCATCTCCTAGACGTGATAAGGAAGGCAGTGGAAGATATGGATGATTAGATGATCGCAAACCATAAAGAAGAGAACCAAGGGAGAGAGATTGAAGCAGATAACCAGCAAGCCTTGACAAGGGACATAACTTGTAGGCAACCAGATATTCATGTTGATTGTTCATACTACAAGTGTATGGTAGATGCATCATGGGTATTTGCGGATACTTATGCTGGTATTGGATGGCTTCTTAAATCTCCTGATGGTAGATCCATAGTACAAGGATCAATGGCTATAGACCAGTAGCCAATGTTCTGGAGGCCGAAGCTATTGCTCTTAGAGAAACGGTTCTTATGATGAGAAAGCTTGGATACAATCAGTTTGTGTTTATGGGAGATAATCAAACTATTTACAACCTGCTTCATAAATAGGGACCTGTTCATAAGCAGAATGCTACCACCTACCGAGGCATTACCCCTCATCTCATTGATATTAATAATTTCTCTATGTATCCTTGCCAATTTTAGTTCCACTATATAAGAAGTGAGAGCAATAGGGAGGTGGATTCTTTAGCAAAAGAAGCAAGAAGTGAAAGATGGCAATGCAGAGTGCAATGGCTTTAAGTCAAACTTCTCTACCATTGTATTCTACTACTTCTAAATACTATTGTTACAGCAATCCTTATCTCTTAAGGCATGTCACTGTTGTAAAATGAACATCCTTGTACATTTTAATTTTCAATGAAACTTTTGCAGAAAAAAAAACCCTATATATATTGGATATAAACCATATTTAAATAGGGTTGAAACCATATGACATGCGAATGATGAAATTGCAAATGGTTGCTTACACCATCCACATGCATCGATCACAACACAAGTCCAAAATCAAGCATCAACCATCTATCACACAACTATTTCGATATAACACTCTTCTTCTTCATAATGCCACTTTGGTTTTCTTCTTTTAGTTATCCTTTGATGGTAGAACGATGGTTGTTCTTTGTAAAATGAAGAAACAGAGACTACCAGTATATTGATAGCATTTAGGATGTTAACATGGGTTTTAACCCATGGGTTTACCTAACCCACAAAATATGGATTGAGATTTTACCCCTTAAAAATCATACGAATAGGATGTGAATTTTTACTCCATAAAATCTTTTAATACCAAAACTCTACTGGATAAACCCAATAGGATAACATAGTACCCATGGATTTTATATTAATCAATATAAATATATATATTCATATTTTTGCTTTTCTTGATTTTCCTCTCAAAATCGCGATTGTTCAGCAAAATTGTGAATTCTCGCCAATGTCGTAATTTTTCCGCCAAAACGTGATTATTTTACAAAAAAATTATATAATTTTTCGTGAATATCGTTATTTTCCTGCCAAAACTAGATTTTTCGGCAAAAGCTCGACTTTCTCGTCAAAACCGTAATTTTCTCGCCAAAACCACAATTTTTCCGCCAAAAATACATTGTTCCGTCAAAATTGTGATTTTTTTCTCAAAACCGCAATTTTTCCGCCAATCTAGATTCATTTCGTCAAATTGCAGTTTTTCCATAAAATCACGATTTTTTCGCCAAAACCACAAATTTTGTGCCAAACTAGATTTTTCTGTCAAAACTTTGTTTTTCTCGTAAAAGCCCGATTTTCACGTTAAAAACCGCAGTTTTCCCTTCAAAACCGCAATTTTCCCGCAAAAATGATTTTAGTCAAAATTGTGATGTTCTCATTAAAACCGCAATTTTTTGTCAACCTACATTTTTTTGCCAAAACTACAGTTTTTCCGCGAAAACGCAATTTTCTTGATAAAACCATGAATTTCTGTTGAAACCGTAATTTTTCAATAAAAGTCTCAACTTCTTGCAAAAAAATGTTATTTTTATGTCAATTGCAATTTTTTCTTCAAAATTGCAAACTATTTTGCCAAAATCGTAAAGGACTATTCTCATGAAAACAACTGTTCCAAAATGTCAACATATAAACCAAACACTTTTTTGTTAATATTTTGTTTTTTCGTTAAAAAAAAAAATAATGAATTTTTATTAAATTATCAAAACCACGTGTTTTATATAAATATGAATAGATAATAAAATTATATTTCTAACGATATATAAAACATGTAATTCGATTACATATACAAAAAGATATTAAAGTCGTAAGTTTATGCTTGATTGTTAATAAAACATATAACAAAGTCAACATATTACTAAGATTTTTTTTTACTAAACAAATACTAGCAAATTTTATTTTGAAAGTAACGGCGACAAAGATGGTGGTCTCTCCGCCGACTGCTTGACGCGGTTTTCGGAGCTCACACGGCCGGCGTCTATAGGGGATGGTCGTCTATGGGTCGCCGCTTCTGGGGGTCAAAGATTGGGGTTTGATTTCGTTGAATCAAGGCTTTATTAGGGGAGAATCTACTCAAATCGTACAGGGTCTCTCTGGTGATCTTCAACGGCAAGGAGTTATTGAGGCGGATCTGGATCTTGATGCTGAGGGTCAGATCGGATTGTTTCATATCTCTGGGCTTTCAATTCTGAGATTTCATGAGGTTGTGTTTGTGGAAAGTTCTTTGGGGACGTCTTGGTTTCTAAGATTTGAAGGTTCATGAAAGGTCAGCTCCAGATACGTTTGTCAAAGTTGGAATCTTCAAGGATCTTTTAGTGATTGCTTGGATTCGGATCAAAGCAGATTTTGGGTCATCAATGGCTCCTTCTCACACGGGATCGAGGAGGCTCTTATATATTTTTGGTATCGATGGTTTTTGGTTCATCACTTCTCTCTGCTCCTCCTTAACTCTCTGTTTCAAGGGTTGGCCTCAGTCACACTTTTATCTTTGGGTGTTTTCGGTGGTTCTGGATTGTTGGGTTTGGTTAGAATGGTTCAGCTGTGTGCTAATGGTGCTAAAGGTGTGGTTAGAACAGAGCTGGTCTGACTCTCTAAGGCTAATATTGCTCGACGGGTTCAACAATTTTCTCTTACTCTTATCGGAAGGATAATGAATCCTACGGTTCAGAGAATGGAGAATCTGCTCAAAAATTTTCCGAAGATATGGCGGCTTGAAGGTAAAGTTGAGGGTGGAGAGTTGGGAAACGACAAGTTTCAATTTAATTTCAAGACCGAGCGGGATATTGTGGACGTATTAAATTATGGGCCTTACCATTTTGACGGGTGAATGATCTCGTTAGTCCGTTGGGAGTCGGTGGTACTCTCGACTTATCCCTCAGCCATCACTTTTTGGATTAAGCTTGAGGACATACCCCTTCATTTGTGGGAAGAGGAGACAGTTAGGGTTGTCGAAAAAGCTATCGGATAGGTTAAAGAAGTGGATGCAGATTCTGGTAGTGTTCGGGTCACTATCGATGGCTTCAATCCTTTAGTATTTACTACGGTGGTGCCTTTTGAGCATGGTGAAGAGATTAGTGTGGGTCTCAAGTACGAAAGGTTGAACCGTTATTGTCGCCATTGCAATTTACTCACACACGATGTTTCAGTGTGTCCGGACTTGGATGTTAGCCTTCGGCTGCGACAGGAACGGGGAAGTGCGGACTTGTTGGCTGAGTCTTCTCGACGAGAAGGGGCTGCTCGTGAGGGATCTTTAAGATTACCCGTCAAAAGGGCACTAGATATGGATCTGGTCGACAGCATGGACCGATTACCACATCAACGTGAGAATACACTTAAGGGTGTCTCTGGTTCCTCGGAGGTGCATCACGAGACATACGCTGATCAGGTGAGGAAGCGGGATGGATACAAAGGGTGTCATCGGGTTTTTAAGACTAAGGGTTACAAAGGTGGTCATAATCGAAATCACTCTTAAGTCCACGGGTTCACAGGATGGTAGTCTACTCTACCTTGTGGCCACAACCATTGTATGCATTAAGTTCAGGTCCGCGTGATGAGCCGATGAAAACGGCGGATACTTCGGCTTTGGAAGCTCGAAGTACTGACAAGGGTAAAGGTGTTGTACTAACGAAAGCTAATGAGGAAGGGAAATTGATATTAACAGAGGATAACATCTTTGATCAAGATGATCTCTTGATCGAGGAAGGTGAGCTAGACACTGCGGGTTCTCGGGAGGCTATGGTTGATTGTGGAAATCAGGTTGCCTTTGTTACGGATCAAAATGATGCAGGATTGGAGTTGGACGAGGAGCTTAAGTCCTCAGCTGTGGATGGGGAGGTTGATGGGGAAGATTCTCTTGGTGAAGAGGTGGGTGATATCATGGAGTCAGACATGGGCCTTACTCATGATACTGAAGGTATCGATCACTCTGAACCTAATAATCTCTTGGCCTTAGCTGATTTGTCTACGGGGATCAGGTGTATTTCTTTGGATAATAGGATTAAACATGTGGTTAGGGGTACTAAAAGTCATGGTAATTTTCAGAGAATGTGTTCACGTAAGATGAACAAATTGGTGTTGGTTTCTCCGCGTAAGTGTTTGGGTTTAAAGGGTACGAAAAATGAGATATCTTTGCATTCTAACTTTATGATATCACGTATTACAGGGAAGAAAGAAGTGGCGAAGGTGTCTCAGGGCGGTACGCGAGGTGCGGTGCCTTCCATATCAACGAAGAAAGGAATGGTGGCTCCCCTTAATCCATCGGCTCGTCCGTGAAGATCTTAAGTTGGAATTGTCAAGGCTTGAGAAATGACTTGACAAATGATACCTTGAGAGACTTATGGAATAAGTTTGAGAGACTTATGGAATAAGTTTAAGCCTGATATTGTATTTTTATCAGAGACTAAACAATCATCTATTTTTTTACAAAAATTTCAGTTGAATTTTGGTTTCAATAATTTGTACACGGTTGATTCTTTAGGATTAAGTGGTGGTTTGGATATTTTCTATAATAATGAAATAAAACTTGATATCTTATTTTCTAGTAATCGTATAATCGATGTCAATGCATCTCTTTATGGTTTCAAAGTTTCAATTTTGTTTGTGTATGGAGAAACGGTGGCGGCGAATCGTTATCTCGTATGGGATAAGCTTATGGAAATAGGCAGTACCAGGAATAAACCTTGGTTGATGATTGGGGATCTGAATGAATTAACCGGAAATCATGAGAAAAAAGGGGGAAATGCGAGCAGCTGCATCTTTTGTCCCTTTTAACCATATGTTAAGTCATTGCGGATTGACTGAATTTCCGTGCACTGGCGATCAATTATCATGGAAGAGAACACGTCAAAAAAATGTACAATGTAATTGGATAGAGCAATAGGTAACGAAGACTGGCATAACGTCTTTGATCATTCCAAAGTAGAATATTTGGCGAGGATTGGGTCGGATCATCGACCAATTTTGTTCAAGTTTAATTACAAAAATGAGGAATATTACAAAATTTTCAGATTTGATAAACGTTGGATCGGGAAAGAGGGCTTCACAGAGATTATAGAAAGCGGTTGGCGGCGCACACATAATTTTAGGGAACTAGGTATTGTTGAAAAAATCAAAAACTGTCGGAATTCAATTTCATGGTGGAAGAAAAAATAATGTCCCACCAGGTAAAGAGAGAATAGAGGCTCTAAAGGTTAAGTTGGAAGAAGTTCAAAATGATGATACAGTCTCTCAGGATATCATTGTTGACATTAAAAAGAAACTCCAAGAGACTTATAAAGACGAGGAAATCTACTGGAAACAAAACAAAATAAGAATTTATTGTTAAAAGAGGGGGATAAAAATACTAAATTTTTCCATGCCTCCACAAAGCAAAGGAGGGCGCGAAACCGTATCTCGGGACTTTTTTATTCCCAGGGATCTTGGGAGGAATCACCAGAGAAGATGGAGAATATAGTTTCAGATTATTTTAATGAGTTATTCAAGTCTACGGCGACTAGTGATTTCACTCGGATTCTTGAAAATGTGCAACCGGTCATAACAGCTAGAATCAATCAGATTTTGGTTAAGGACATAATGGAGACGGAGGTGAGATCTGCACTTTTTTCTATGCACCCGGAATAGGCGCTCGGGCCCGACGGGATGATGGCTCTGTTCTTTCAACGCTACTGGGGGTTCTTACGGGATGATCTGGTCAAACTGGTTCGGGATTTTTTCAGGTCTAGAAGGTTTGATCCACGTCTAAATGAGACAAATATTTGTCTAATCCCAAAAACGGAACAAACTAAGAGGATGTCGGAACTGCGATCCAATCAGTTTATGTAATGTGGGCTACAAAATTATTTCAAAGGTTTTGTGTCTAAGATTAAAGAGATTTTTACCGTTGGTCATCTCAGAGACACAATCGACCTTTGTGTCTAGGAGACTGATTATGGATAATATTTTGATTGCTCATGAAATGTTTCATGGTTTACTTCGAATCCAAAGTGTCGTTATGATTTTATGGCAATTAAGAAAGATATGAGTAAGGCTTATGATCGTGTTGAATGACCTTTTTTGGAAGCGGTAATGCAAAAGTTAGGGTTTGATCCAGTGTGGATCTCCTGATTAATGTGGTTTGTCCGGTCGGTATGATATAAAGTCCTCTTTAATGGCCGACCGACGGGGGACATTATCCCCCATAGAGGCCTAAGACAGGGAGACCCTTTATCGCCGTATCTCTTCATTTTATACACGGAAGTTCTGATTGCGAATAGTAAGTGCAAGGAAATCGATGATGCCATATCTTGAGCTAAGATTGCACAAACGAGTCCAGCGATATCGCACTTACTTTTCGCTGATGATAGTTTATTTTTCTGTAAGGCTGAGGTGTCGTAATGCCAAGCCATCTTGGATGTCCTACAAGATTATGGGGATGCATCTAGACAAATAATAAATTTTGACAAGTCGTCAATTATGTTTGGTCAGGATGTTCCGGAACATATCAAAGTTCAGATGAAGGCAAAAATGGGTATTTCCAGAGAAGGGGGCATGGATAATTATCTAGGAATCCCGGAAAGTTTGGCTAGACCCAAGAGTCAAATTTTTAACTTTTTGAAAGAAAGGTTAGGAGAAAAAGTCAATGGATGTTCATCCAAATTTCTCTCCAAAGGGGGCAAGGAGATTCAGATCAAATCAGTGGCTCTTGTTCTTCCTAATTATGTCATGTCATGTTTCAAACTTCCCCAGGGGTTACTTTCACAGTTAACTTCTACGATTTCTACTTTTTGGTGGAGCTCCAATGGATGTAATTGCGGTCCCCATTGGGTTGCATGGGACAAATTATGTATTCCCAAAGAAGCAGGAGGTTTATGCTTCAAATCTTTGGAGGATTTCAATATGGCTTTATTGGCCAAACAATTATGGAGACTGATCCAGTTTCCAGGATCGCTGGTTGCTCGACTTCTTCGTGGCAGGTATTTCAGGAATGTCCACCCATTGAACGCTAGGAAACCAAGCTCACCGTCTTTCGGTTGGAGGAGTATTTTATCTTCCAAAACTTTACTACAAAAAGGGGTTAGGATAAGAATTGGATCTGGAATTAACAATTCCGTATGGTCAGATCCATGGGTACTAGATGTAAATCTGAGACCGGCAAGAGGTCGGGGTAGTGTTTGGCATCCCCGGTTATGAGTCCAGCATTTGATTGATCCACTAACTCGGGAGTGGAATTTGCCAATATTGCATGAATTCCTGGAGCCCGAGGATATTGGGCTCATTTGGGGTATCCAACCTAGTCGGACCATAACATCTGATGGTTTGGTTTGGCACTACACGAAATCAAGAAAATATACAGTAAAGTCGGGCTACAGATTACTGAATTCAATGGAGATACACCGGATTAACAATAATGGTTGGGACCGGGTCTAGAGGCTTTGAAGGCTTTTACATGGAAAATAGAGTGTCCACTGAAAATTCAAAATTTTCTCTGGCAGATCATTAGTGGGAGCTTGGCGGTTACGACAGAACTCGTTAACAGAGGGTTAATTGTGATATTATGTGTAAATGGTGCGGTCACACGGAGGAGACCATAAATCATGTTCTATTTGAATGTGACTCGATTAGGCAAATTTGGAATGTCTGTAGAACTCTGACATCACCAGAGGATTTCCCAACATGTTCATTATATACCAATATGGATTATCTTTTCTGGCGAAATCCTGAGCGGGATCGAGAGGGGGTTGGTGATCTTTACCCCTGGGTTTTATGGTTAATTTGGAAAGCAAAGAACCGCAAGGTTTTCTAAAGGGTCCGGATAGCACGGGACGAGATTGTGAAAAATGCAGAGTCTGATTTGATGGCCTTGGAGGATGCGCAGTCTAATCTAACAACGGTGGATGATCCGGTGGCTATATAGAGTACAAGGATAATTGGTATTCGATGTCGAATCGATGGTTCGTGGAAACAATCGGAACCTTATTCTGGAATCAGCTAGGTATACCAAGATACTGATAATTCGGTAATCCTAGTTGGAGCAAAGTGTTTTCGGCGCAGTCTCTCACCTTTGCACTCCGAATTGGAAGCGTTGGTGTGGGCGATGACATAATTGATCAACAGAAGATTGGATTGTCAGCTGTTTGAGACCGACTGTATGGAAGTACTTACGGTTCTCCAGAATTCGGATGACTGGCCAGCATTCTACACTTATATCAAGATTTCCAACGACTTCGTGGCCATTTCTCAGGATTCACATTATCCAAAATACCGCACACAGCGAATTCACAAGCAGACAGTTTAGCTCGAGGATCACGTCTTTTAAATCGCGATTATATTTTTGTAGATTCTGCACCTCCGAATTGGGTAACCAATTCCGAAATGACTTTCTGATTTAGTGTTTGGTTGGTAAAAAAAAAAGTCAACATGGATACTCATGGGTAAACCTAAACTATACAGGGTATCTTCAAGGTTTAAATTTCAGAGACATATTATGTAAGATTTTTCCAAATGTGTTAAAAGTGGTATGGGTTTTTGCAGGTTGGGATGGACCGGGTTTTTACCCTGCATTAACATTCCTAGTAGCATTATTAGTTTCCTTACCTTTTTGGGTCAATCCTTTGATTTCTTTTTCGTCAGGCCTTTGATTGTGGTTTTACTTTTCACATTCTTGAAAACTTGCGATTTATTGTGTCAAAGTCCTTTCACGAATCCACATTTTATATGATATCACTTGAGTATTTTTTATGGCTTTTGATATTGTAAAATGAAAAATTTTCAAAGATTTGTGATGGAAGTTAATGATAAGATCAGGACATCATGTGAGGGACACATGTTGGTGGGAAAAAAATAATTGGATGATTCAGAAAGAAGCTTTGATGTTGGGTGCTATAAGTAATGCATTGTCTTCTTTATTTCATTTTCACGCTTTTGGTGTGATTTGGGATGGCAATGTGTCATATTAGACTGATCAATGTTAATCAGAGAGAGAGAGAGATATTTTAGAGGTTTGAGTGATATCATCTTTTTTAATCTCTATTCTATCTTTATTTCTTGTATCAGTTTCTATTTTAGGGAGAAAGAGATTCATATTTGGGGTTTGTCGAGAGAGATTAGTGAGTTCATTGCTTTAAACTTATCAATAGGTGCGTCGTGACGTGATCGAGTTCCACGATGGGTTTTACTAATTTTGTGACAATTTGATGGATTTGATGGACCTGCGATAAATGCAAACACAATCTTGGGTTGAAACTAATCACTATGGATTCATGGATCTCATGAGAAGAGATCTGATTTTGGTATTTTTGGTGTTGGTTATGTGAATCCAGTGTTCACGGGTATAGATTTGCGTCCATGGTTGAATTGGGTCAAAGACTACTTTGCTCAAGAGCAATACATGGAGTTGGATAAATTGAACTTTGATCACTGTTTTATTGAAGGAGAAGTTGAACCGTGGTATCATCATTAATGATGAATGTTTTCTTTTCAAACTCGAGATCAGTCAAAAACAAATTTGTTGTAGCGATATGAAAATAGTAATAATCATAGAGAATCAAGTTCTACGATGAGACTGAAAGAGAATTGCAACAAATCATAGAACAACTACAACATAGCCAATTTGGTGCAATGAACCTTATAACAAACATGAGCAACACCGATTATGGAAAGCTAAAGCTCCCAGAGGCTAATATTCTTCACGAGATAAGATTCATTTTAGATTGTGAATGAGGAATGGAAGGCGCAACAAGCGATAAAGGATATTCAAATTGTTGGATCATTGGTTCCCAAAGAAGGGGAGAAGCAATTATTTCCACAATTTCAGGTAACATTCTCCTCTTTGGAACCACAAGAAGCAACTACATATTTGATTTTGGGCAGCAAATCAATTCAAAACACAGAGCATTAGATGCAGCGAAATCAATTCACACTGACATGTTTCAAGAGACACCATTGGTTATGGAACTAAGGGTCTTGAATGCAGTTTTAGGAATAGAAGATATTTCAAAAGGGATTTCACACATATGCTTGGTTCAACACAGAGGAGATTCCGAAAGTAAAATATAAACTAGAGGAGTTTGATGCTGACAAGGAGTTCACTAAAAAGCCTCTATGACTATTTAGTAAACATAAACATAAGAAGCATCTGAAAGCTTGGTGATTCAAATTCAAAACAAAGACACAATCAATACATTTGAAAAAAGTGGCTTTATGGGATATTAAAAAACTCGAGTTATTGGAAAAATAGGTGAAACGAGGTTACATTGTTATGATTGGCAGGGGAAACTTGGGCTAATTTTACAGTGAAGAATGTTGTTGGTGAAATTTTTTTGGATCAGTTTGGAGAAGCAAGATTTTTCTGTGTACTAAGGCTAAATAAATTAAGGGTCTTGAATGTAGTTTTATAGAACAAACAGACGAAGTGATCTATATTCAAGTTGTTTAGCAGGAAAAGGACCAACGAGTGGACATGGGGCATCCGAGGAAAAATATATTTTGATGTTCTATGGTTTTGCTATATAACAATGCTCAAAAAGTGTATGCATCTAGGGATACTCAAGTTGTGTTGATGCATGATTATATAGTTCACAATGTATTGGAATGAGTCAAGTTTATGGAAGGCTTCTATGAGAAAATAAGTGAAGCCTTCCATAAACTAGACTCATGAGAGTACTACAACAAGTTAAAAAGATCTAGTTTTTTTTGGTAATAAGAATGGTGAACAGTTTTGGTAAAGGACGGATTGCAGCATTGGTGGTGGATGATGGTTGAGTGGTTTATTGAGATCTTGGAAATCATGAGAGATTTTTTTACAGTCTATTGCCTTTTGTAAAAAATGTGATGCGGCAATTTCTGACGAGCAGAACAACCAAGTTATGGGAAAATGATGTGGCAATACAAAACCTTTGAAAAAAATTGGTTTAGTTCGTTACGCACAAGAAGCTGCTGGAAAATCTTTGATTCTGAAATCGAAGCCATATATGTTCAGGTTGGAGGATTGTGGCATAAATGGAAATCAAAGTTCCTCTGATCGTTTCAATTAAAATGGAGAGAGCAAAGCAATTTGTAAGTGGTTGGAGACTGTTGCTTGTGGTTCTTTACGAGTATGAGAAATTGCAACACATTTCAAAATATTTGATGTTTGAATTGGTTTCAGCTTGTGCAAGACATAAAATGTGCGACTTCAGCATTGTGGTTATTGTGTTTATCAACAAAATCAAGACTAATTCATCAAACAAACCTTGTTGGGATGGCTATCAATTAGATAAAATGATGCAGATGCTCATTGTTTAGAGTTGTTTATTGTTTCCGGCGAAGAAATATTCACTCATGTCATAGAGAGGTGTCAA
This sequence comes from Anastatica hierochuntica, assembly GCA_900406275.1. Lineage (NCBI taxonomy): Eukaryota > Viridiplantae > Streptophyta > Magnoliopsida > Brassicales > Brassicaceae > Anastatica > Anastatica hierochuntica. Next base: position 1,241 of record OVAN01007477.1, on the reverse strand, counting down.
AGAAACACGAAATTGCCTGGAAAGTAGTGCAGCTACTTGTCATCTGAGAGATGAAATACTATCTAAAACATAAGTGGCGGTCTAAGAAAATGGTGTTAGACGTTAAAACACATCTCTATTTTATGTTTGAGTGAGAAAATTCCACATATTTAAGGATGCATGCAATGTGTTATAATGGAATACAACTTTATCTGGAAGGACATGGAAGAAGAATGCGGTTTCTAAACTTAACTTTCTGGAGGTGGTGAAATTTCGGTCTTCTAGACTGATGCAATCACTAAGATGCAAGACGTGTTTCAGCAGCCTCTGTAAGGATTCAATATTTGGAGTTAAGACAAACATGTACGGCTTGTTGTATTTAAATTTCATATTTAGAATGGGGATTCAGAACTATGCAATTGGCTTCACAATAGGTGCATTACGACATCTAATGGAGAATGTTAACCAGAACTTAGAGCGTGAATATATAATTCACATGGTGCTGGAACGTATCAGCCAAGGAAACACTCATGTTCAATGTTTTGGATTTGAAAAAACTGAGTATATGAGGCAGAAGGTTGTCTTCTTGACTTGTGTGATGTACAATACGGACGGAGAAGTTCATGGAAGAGAAAGTTAGGCAAGAACTAGTGGTTTAAGTTCAAATAAAACATATGTAAAGGATCCTTGTGATGTGTCAGTATTTTAGTAGTTTTTACTATGGTTTTTACACGAGATTTATGGTTTGTTAGTATGTATTCGGATTGTTTTGGCGCGAATTTGTGTTCTTTGTTATTTTTACAGGATTCGAGCTTAAATGTACGAAAAAAATACATTTTGGATGGATTTAAAGCGTCGAAGGAAGTGTTCGTGAAAAGCTCGAAAATACCCAGAAATTTGGACATGGATCGACCGATCCTTGTCCCCGGATCGACAGATCCCTGTACCGAATTGTGGAACGATTTTACAAAGAACCAGACCGCACTTATTTCGAACCGGATTGCTATCAAAAGACCTAAGCTCGTGTTTTCCTTTTCATTATGCACTATTATGAACTTTTAGAGAGTTTTAGAGAGCTTAGAGAGATTTGTAACCTAGGGAGAAGAAGTATCTCAATATTTTGATTCGAGAAGTTTTCAGAATCCTTTTTACTCTTGTTTATACTTAATACAATCATGTCTCTCATGGATTTGATCTGTGTTGTTGCAATATCCATGAGCGAGTAGTCTGTTCGTTGGGTTTAGGGATTCTCACATAGGGAT
>OVAN01007476.1:2719-19618 GCA_900406275.1 Anastatica hierochuntica | reverse complement strand
AGAATATAGTCGTTACTCTTCTCGCGAGATTCGCGCCAATGATTAGACGCGCGTGGCTCACTTTGATTTCTTCTCTTTCTTTTAAATCTTCTCTTCTTTCTTCTTTGGCACTTTCGCCTCATCTTCTTTCTTTTACTAGAATTCTTGATTCATCTTCTTCCCTTTCTTACCGAAATTATGCTCTCAGAATCCCTTTCAAGCTTTCGATCTGCGATTCTTAAGGTTAGATCGTCTTCTTCCCTCTTCTTTTTGCTTCTTTTAGGGTAGATTCTTGGAGTTGGATTTTAGGATTTCAAATTAACCTTAGCTTTTATGTCTTTCTTGTCCCGATCAGTTCCTAGACCCAAGATCGAAACTTTCTTGAACCCAGATATGACTAGCTCCGGTGACGAATTTTCTCCGGTGACCTCATCCTCTGTTGGTGAGACGAGCTGGACTCCTACGCCTGAACCATTTCGAGGAATCGCCGACATGCAGCTACCATGTGCCGTCAGTCTAGCCACCCGAGCTCTCTTCCGGGAGGTCCTTGCTAATGAAATCAGCTAGTACTTGCGCCTTCAACGTTGTTCAAGGCTTGTAGTCTATGTCGTACTCATTGAGCTCAATCGCCCATCTAGTGAGACGCCCGGATTGTTTTGGGCTTTGCAAGATTGACCGCAACGGGTGATTGGATAGCACCATCACGGAATGGGATTGGAAGTAAGGTCGGAGCTTACGAGCTGCGATCACCACCGCCAAGGCCAACTTCTCTGTCATCATATATCGGTTTTTCGCATCCCCTAGAGACTTCCTAACGTAAAAGATCGGTTTATGCTCTCCACTTTCTTCTCGAAAGAGAACTTCGCTAAAAGCTTCCCTTGAGACAGAAATGTATAGATACAACATCTCACCTGTTTTCGACTTGGCGAGCATCAGTGGGGTCGTCAAGCACTCTTTAAGTTGCTGGAATGCATGTTCACATGAGTTGTCCCATTCGAATTTCTTGTTGGACTTGAGTTTCTGGTAGAAAGGCAGGCACTTGTCCGTTGACCAGGAAATGAATATGTTGAGTGCGGCGATTTTGCCTGTTAACTTCTGGGCTTCGCGCATGGAGGTCGGTGACCACATCCCAGTGATAGCAGAGACTTGCTTAGGGTTGACCTCAATTCCGCGATGCGTACCAAATATTTCTAGGAACTCTCCGGAAGTCATGGCAAAGGTACATTTGGCGGGGTTCAGCTTTATGCCATATTTGTTGAGGACGATGAAGCATTCCTTCAGGTGGCTGACGTGATCGTCCTCACGGAGGGATTTTACCAGCATGTCGTCGATGTATACTTCCATGGTTTTACTGATCTATTCGGAAAACATCTTGTTTACTAACCATTGGTATGTTACTCAGGCGTTCTTTAGTCCCAATGGCATTACTTTGTAGCAGTAGAACCCTCGATCAGTTACGGAAGTCGTCTTGTCTCTATAGTTAGGATGCATCAAGATTTGGTTATACCCAGAGAAGGCATCGAGGAAGGTGAGCAACCAATTCCCAGCTGTAGCTTCGACTAGCCGATCTATGTGTGGTAGTGGCAAGCTATCCTTTGGGCACGCCTTGTTGAGATTGGTGAAGTCCACACATACGCGCCACTTCCCGTTCTTCTTCTTTACAACAACAGGGTTTGCTAGCAAGTATGGGTATTTTACTTCTATGATCGAACTGGCCTTCAACAAAGGGTCTACTTCTGAGTTGACCTCCTCCTCTCTTTCGGGTCTGAGCTTCCTTCATTTCGGACGGACGGGCTTGTACGTTGGATCGACGTTAAGCTCGTAGAATGTTACGTCAATGCCTATCCCCTTCATGTCGTCAATCGACCATGCAAACGTATGCATGTTTTCTTTAAGGAAGGTGACCAGCTCTTTAAAAATTTCCTTGTCGAGCTTCACGTCGATTCCCACACAATGATCGGGATTGGCAGGATCTATGCACACTTGTCGCACTTTGTTGAGCTGGGGGTCGTTAGGCTCTACTTGGTCGGCAGTGTCTAGCTCGAACTCCTCAGCTCGGATTTGTAATTTCTATTGTTTTGGAGTTCAGCGGAGCTTATTTTTGCTTATGTAGCAGAGTCGCGTTGTCCGTTGGTTTACGCGTATTGTGATAACGCCGTTATCGGTTGGGAATTTGATGCAATGGTGGTAGGTGGATGGTACATCCCGCATTGCATGTATCCATGGAGTTCCTAGGATGATATTGTAGATGTTGGGGGCCTCCTCTATTGTGAACTTCGTTTCCATCTTGACGCCGCCCAGGTAGGTTGCCAGTTTGATTGTCCCGATTACCGTGGTAGTTTCCCCATCGAAAGCCGTCAGGGGTTGCTTCGAGTGTTTGATTTTCACATCATGTAGGTCCATTTTATCGGATGTTTCCTTATAGATGACATTTACCGAGCTCCTCGGATCCACCAGCGCTCTGGTTACTTCGCAATCTTCAAGCATTAGCTCGAGAACCAAGGTGTCGTTATGAGGGTGGTCGACATGCCGGTTTTTGCGCTCAGAAAATTCCAACATGGTGTCGGTCAGAGTCGCACCTTGGATATCGTCTATTATAGAGTTTACTTGTCGATTGTAGCTCTTGATGGCACGAACCAAATCCCCGCAAAATGGATTCCTGCCCATGATCATGTTGATTAGTTTCCTGGCAACGGGTGGCTCTGCTATCTTCGCGCTTCAGGTGGAGAGTTATCACGCCTTGCCAACTCTTCTGACCTGTATTTGTTGAATAGGTGTTGTCGGCACCCTTGACATTCTTCGGTGGTGTGCCCCGTTGTTTTGTGGCATTCGCAATATTTCTTAGAGTTCCTGGCGCCATCGTCACGTGTCTAGGTGTTGGAGCATGGTTTGTATTGGGTAACGCCTCCCGAGCTCCGTTCTGTGGTTCTTACCTCAGTGATTTGGTAAGTTGTAAGTTTTGTCGAGTTTCCATAANGCCCCGGAACTCCCCCCCCCCCCCCGGTACGTCGGGAGTCACGCTTGTCCTTCAACCTCTCTTTGGAGGCTGGTTTCGTTGTGCCTGCATGCTTTTCCGCATAGGCCTTGCTCTCTTACTCCATTTGCACGAATCTCAAAGCTCGGTGGAGCGCGTCTTCTAGAGAGATAGGTCGGTTGAGCATCAGATCATCTCGGAAACGAGATTTGTACCAAAGTGCATTCCGCAGGGCGCCGATTCCTGCCTCATCACTTATAACTATATTAGATATGACAACTTTGAACCTCGCCAGGAATGAACGTACGGATTAGTCCTTCTTCTGTGACATAGTCTAGAGATCAGCGCCAGAAGCTCATTTCTCGATGAACATCGAGTAATGCTTTATGAAAGTCGTGGACAGCTGGTTGAAGATGTTGATGGTATTGGCTTGCAGTCGTGAAAATCAGTTGAGGGCAGACCCTAACAGGTTTTCCACGAACAGTTGGCAGTATTCGGCATCCTTGTCGTCTTCCCCAAATTTGGCCCTTCCCATAGCGATGCAGAATGTCGTAGTATGAGTTCAAGGATCGGTCTTTCCCTCATAGGGTGCGATCTTCAACTTTATGCTGGGAATCGGAGTGTTGATTATGCGATGAGTGAACAGGGTCTTCTGAGTCTCTTCAATGACCATATCGACCTCGGGTGCTGAGCTTGTTGCCTTGTGAATCTGAGATTGTATGGGACGGAGCTCGGCGATTGCCTGAGCGAGGGTCTGCTTTAGCATTGTGAGCTTGAAATCCGGGTGCGCCGTGATCCCATCGTGGGTTGACCCTTGTTGACCTGGCATCTGACTGTCGTCTGAGCGGTGGTCGTTCGGTGTCCCATTGTTTTCAGGTCGGGGTCGAATGCTTTGGATCCCCGACAGTGAGGGGGATATGGGTAAGTCGATCTGAGCATGTTGTGTTACTTGGGCATGTGCTAGCTCCTCCAACCTTTGTCTGGATTGTCTATCTTGCTCAACCCGCCGTTCATTCTCTCCCATGAGCAGGGCAAAGATCCCGCGCATGTTTTCCGGGAGTTGAGCCAATGCTACATGTGCCTCAACAACCATGGCAGGTGGTTCTTGATTCTTAACTTCAGCGTTCGGATCTGTCGGTTGATTCTCCCTGGAAGTGTCTCCACTGTTCGAGTTTAATGGGTTGTTGTTATCTCCAGACCTGGCTTTCTGCGAGAGTTAGGTAAAGCAAAAGTGGACGAGATCGGGACGAAGAGTTACTTGGAAGCTTTGACCGAAATAGAGTGTAGTGAAGCGGAGGTTCGACCCTCCTCCTTCTAGCGCCAAATGATGGATCTCAAAATTCAACTCAGAACTTAGGATCAAAACGTATTAGAATTGTGAAACAAGAAAGGGTATTTTATTGATTATATAATTGGATTACAAGAGAATGTTCGAAGAGTATAAAATAGTTTTTGTCCTCTAGGTCCAACCACCTTCTCTTACGCTCTCCTTTCCCTTTTATAGGTCTGTACCGAATCGTAATGGTCACCGGATTTACTCCGGCGAACCCACCGTCTTCAATGCGTCATTTATTAGCTTTTAGGGTGTTGACTTGAGAGTGGATTAGATTTTGAATGTTATGGGCTTTCTTCTCTCCTAAAGCTCATAGCTTTATTCTTCTTTTACTCTTTCCATTTTCTTCTTCATTACGGGCCTTTGACGCCCACTACCTATTTCCGATTCAATCTCCTGGTTATTCGAACCGGGTTTGGGTTGGATGGAATCCATTTCCATCATTGTATGTACATATTTTGTTGTGTATACTATAGAGTTAGTTGGTTTTGTTATAAAAAAAAATGACGGTGACCATAAATCTTAGAGTGTCTGTAAAACTAAATGATGGTACATGCGATTAAAATTTTTAAAAATTATTTTAGACATCGAAAAAAAAAGGAAGGATAAAATTTTAAGGGTTTCACTCAGTTACATCAAACTATTATTAGTTGACATGTAAGTACTATATAAGGTTATTATAGATTTAAAAAATTATAAACTCATCATCAAATATAACCACTCTTTTAACTCTTCGCTAAGACAAACAACAAAAAAGATGCACAACACCTAATCAGAGACCCTCAACAATAATGTGGAGGTGATCCTCCCACAAGAAAAAATAGATAAGAAAAAAAAATTCTACATGTCCATACAAATATACAGCGAAATATATAAACATAAAATAAACATAAACATATCAATGATTGACAATAAAACAATGTTCATAATAGATAAATGATACAATAACTTTTAGTATCAGGTATTTTTTTTAATTTTTATGTATTCGATTTTATGATTAACCATGTTTAGATATTTCGAGTATCGAGTTCAGAATTTTCCGTTATTTCAAGTTTCAGATTCGGGTTTAAATTCAAAATTTTTAGATTTTTCAGTTGTATCGAAAATTGAATTTGGGGTTAGACTTGGGATACTCATAGGGGTCCGGTTCAGATAATATCCGATATCCGAAATACCGTGAAACAAAAACTGATGGAGTATTTTTTTAAAAAAAATAAGATGACTGAACTTAATTTTTTAAAATTTATATAAATTATTTTATAATTTTTATTAGTTTTTTTTAATTTTATCACTTTATGAATTTATTTATTCATTTTTGTAACAAATTTTATTTAGAAAATATTAATATCATAATATAATNNTTTATCTTTTAAGAAATAAACCCTAATAGGGTTTAAGGTTTAGGGATTATGGTTTAGGGTTTAGGGTTTAACTGTTAGGGTTTAAGGTTTAAGACTTATGGTTTAAGGCTTAGGGTTTAGAGTTTAATTATTAGGGTTTAGGGTTTAGGGTTTAAGGTTTAGTAATTAGGGTTTAGCTATTAGGGTCTAAAGTTTAGGAATTATGGTTTAGGGTTTAGGGTTTAACGTTTAGGATTTCTTTTAGTCTAGGGGTATAATGGTCTTTTTCATTAAAAAGGGAGGTGTAAAAATAAATTTTTTTCAAGCAGGGCATTTTTGAAAAACAGACAATACAAAGGTGTATTTTTGTAAGTCTCCCTTAAGTTTAATAGATTATGGGTTTATTTTTAATTTGAATACAAATTACATTTAAATTTTGGTGAAAATGATGATTTTAAATTGTGTTAGTTCATAATTTTGATAATGGTTATGTGAAAATAATATTTAAATATTACAATATGTTTGTTAGCATATGTGAAAGAGTAATTATAATTAGTTTTATTTCTTTTAATTATATAAATTTCTTTTAATTTATTAGATATATTGTATACATTTAATAAAATTTCTATTCAATTTAAAAAAACATACATAAAAAGGTTTATGTACTTCTATTTTAATAAGATAGATAGATAATGGAATAAGGATATTCATCACATATTATCATCGATGCATTCATTCATCGTTAACTCTTATCAATCATACTAAAAGGTGAAACCTTATGTCATTATATACTTAACTCCATTATGTATGTTCATTTTGTAAGTAAAAACTTTCCCTAACTCATTTTTTGAGACTGTTTTCTCCTATCATTCTAGCTGCTATTGGAGTAGTTAACTTTTTAGACAAGATGAAACATTGCATTGCGTAGTTAGGGATGATTGTTGCAACAACCTTGATAAAAACTTCTTTCCTCTGCTGGTGAGAGTAATTTTGTTAACCATTGCTCTATCTTGTTTTCTATCTTCTCCTTGATGAAATTAAAAGAGGCAGTCGGCTTTCTACCTATGATTTTAGGAAAACCTAGACACTTTTTTTCCCCTCCTATTCTTGAAATGCCAGTTAAAACCTTTTATATTCTCTTGTAAGTCTGTGGGAGTGTTCTTACTAAAAATCAGAGAAGATTTAGAGAAGTTCACCTTTTGGCCAGATAATTTTCCATAGATGTTCAAGGCCTCCATCATTACTGAACAATCCTATACATTTTCTTTGCAGAACAGTAATGAATCGTCTGCAAAAAACATGTGAGTTATTTGAGGTTCACTCATACTAGCTTTAAAACCATGCAACATGCCCCTCCTTCTGAAGTTATTCAATAAGACAGGATAAACCTTCATAACAAAGAAGATATGGTGAGATGGGATCTCCTTGTCGTATACCCCTGCTTGGCCTTATAAAACCTACTTGAGAGTCATTGATAATCACATAGTATGTGGCAAAAGAGATACAGGTCATTACCCATCCACACCATGTATTTGAGAATCATAAGGATCTTAGCATGTGGTTGAGGAAGCCCCATTCTAACTTATCAAAAGCCTTGATAATGTCTAACGTAGCAGAAATAAATTTATTCTTTTTATCTCTGGTAAGAAGACTATGAATAAGCTCATGCGTAATGAGAACATTATCAGTGATAAACATTCCTAGTATAAATGCAGATTGGTTTTCTTAGATAATCCTATGCAACCAAGGTTTTAATCTTTCAACTAAGACCTTTGAAATGAGCTTATAGGCAACATTGCATAAGCTAATGGGTCTGGAATCCTTAACTTCTTGAGGATTCTCTATCTTTGGAACCAGTCAAATGCTTGTATGGTTTAACTCAGCAGGCAGATTACCAATGTTAAAAAAGTGGAGGATAGAGTTATACACGCCTTCTCCAATAGTTTCCCAGTGTTGTTGGTAGAAACCAACATTTAAACCATCAGGGCCAGTTTCCTTGTCATGGTACATAAGAGATAAGGCTCTATACACTTCGTCTCTTGTTAGAGGACTGGTCAAGTGTAGGTTAATCTCATCCGTCACCATTGGATTAACGACTCCTAATTGCTAATAATCTGATACATCCAATAAACCATTAGATAAGTAGAGATTAGAGAAGTAATTCGAAATAATATTATTTTAAATCTTCTCTTTTGGTTCTGATGATTCCTTGCTCATCTAACAGTGAGGTGATACGGTTTGCAGTTGTCCTTTGTCTAGTGATTAGAGTGAAAGAACTTTATATTTTGGTCACCACACTTTAACCATAGTGTTATGCTTCTCAGTCTCCAATATTCTTCTTTTTTCCTGTGAGAAACAAATAGTTTTCCTTAGCTCATTGATTAACTGGAAGTCTAAATTATCATATTCATAGATTTCTTTTAGCATTTGTTGGAGCTTCAAGATTTCCTTTTCAGAATTATGGTTCTTCTGTTTTTTCCATCTTGATAAGTGCTTCCTGAAATTTTTTAGAGCTGCTGGTAGATCCTCAGGGTGTATTGTGTCTTTGATTTCCTTCCAAGAATTCGTGATAACTTTTTTCACCTCTGGATTTTACTTCCATCTGTTATCGTAGGAGAATCATTTCCTTCCTCTCCAATCTCCTGTTTCTGTGAATAAAAGCAGATGACGATGATCAGAGTCATAACATTCCAGCATTTGAATATAAGCATTAGGGAAAGCTTCTAGCCATTCAAGATTAGTCACAGCCCTATCAATTCGAGTGTTAACATTGTGCTTCCATCTCTTCCCAACCCAAGAGTATTTTCCACCAATGTATCTTAAATCTTGAAGACCTAGTTTATCCTATAGAGAATTGAAGACCTTGAATGTGTAATGTGCTCTTGCTGTTCCTCCTTTCTTCTTAGAGTTGTTTCTGATGTCATTGAAATCACCTAGGAGAATTCTTTGCTTTCCTGCATAAATACCCTGAACATCTCTTGCAATAATATTAGACCATTGTTGATTCCTTAGCTTCTTTTCTGGATGCCCATAAATATAGGTTAAGTAATACAAAACTCCTTCTTCCATTATCAAATCAATGTTATACATTGAAGGAGTAGAGCCTAAAAATAACTTGATGCCTTCATCCCATAAAAAAACTACTCCACCACTACATGGGTTCTACCAAAAAGTTAGCATAATTAAGTCTAGAGGCCACATTCCTTACAACTTCTTCCCTATTCTTAATTTCTACAAGCAACATTACATTAGGCTTATATTTACATCTAATATTTAACTATATTCTTTATAAGGGTCCTTCTTAGCCCCTGACAGTTTAATGCATTATCTTCATTGGGGGTGGGGTTGTTTTGGGGTCTCCACCCTCCCCTGATGAGAGAGAACTGAAGATCCTTCTTGGTCTCTAGCACAAGGAATTGGTTGTCCCATAGACAGAGGAACAAAAGGAAGCAGAGTTCCTTCTTCAAATTCACCTACAAGTCTTAAACGACTGGTTGCAACTTGATCTTCAATGGGGATGACCATTGCTTTCCTTTTCAGTCGGAAGTTTGCTACTGAAGATGATCCCATTTCTTGATAGTGATTTGAGGGACCACCATTGGAGAGTGGATAAACTCAAACATATTAGCGGTACCCATTGAATGCTCCCTATTCCTTATAAGCCCTCCATCATCATTTTCATTTAGGGTGTTCTCCCCAACCACATCTTCTTCATTCATCTAATCTTCATTGTGGCCTTGCTCCTCTTCAGTAATCAATTGCATATCATCCTTTTGTTCTTGCAGATTTGGTACATGCCGATCTTCTTCTCCCATGGGCAAATTTGGAGGCAACTGAGGGAGGTACTGTATTTGAGGGCCTTCATCACATTGTGAAGCCTCATGAGCAAGTGAACCGCAGGTAAAGCAAAACTTCATGAGCTTCTCAAACTGGAACTTGATCATGATTGAGTGTTGATCTCGCTCAAAATCAACGTATCTGACAAACATGAGCTTAGAAGTGATGACCATCCTTATCTTGATCCAAACTTCCCAAGGGAATCATTAGTTGGCTCATGAAATCTAGTTCCTCTGGCATCTCTTAGACATTCTCCAATCTCAGTTAGCATTTGAGGGCTTCTGTAATACGGAGGCACATTGATGACTTGCACCCAGAAACTAACCTATTTCATGAAGTTAGGACGATTCCTATTCACCCATAGGTCTAGGACTACGATCCAGCCCCTAAAGGTCTAGGGACCATTCTCTAAGACAGAGTGCATTTGGTGCTCTTCCTGAAAGAAGAATTGTACCAGGCCATCATTGTTGACTCTGCCTGTAACTCTCTCTTCCAATCTCCAAGCCTTTGGGAGAGTAGCCTTTAGAACAACAGGTTTGTGATGGGGTTCTGCTGAGATTTTGATCGGTCGTTTCTCCGATCCCAAATTGAGCTGCTGTAGCGATCTCCACAATTCTTTGTTCATGATTTCTCAGCAAAAGTTTGAAATAGACTAATAGAACACGAGAATAAGCAAAGAAAAAGAGAGATTTAGGCATATTACACGAAGAGATTCACGCAGAATCACGGAAACGGAAACACATATGGCGTATAAGAAATCCTAATAGAAAAGGGGAATGGTAAGTGAAAGTGACATACATAATTTTTTGGTCAGAAAAGTGAAAGTGATAAATTTTTACAAAATTTCGTTTCTACTAAACGAGTGCGTCTTATGGTTTAGAAGGAAACGGTCAACTCAAACTCTTTTACTTTCCCGACGCGGAGAGAAACAAAAACCCAAAGACGACGTCGGGACAGAGAAAATGGCATAGAACCGTAAATAAACAGAAACATTGAGGGTAATAGAGTAAATAAAAGATATATATGGATCTTCCGCTGATCCGTTAAAAACTGTGTGCGTGCGTGCGTTTCCTTTGGCGGGTGTTCGTTCCCCAACTTCTTCTTCTCTTTTTTTTTTTGCCCAAAAAAATAAAACTCCTTCAAATCCTTTTCTTGTCTTTCTCTGTCCGATTCTTATCATTGTTTATTTTCAGTTTAGTATTTCCAGTTTTATTTTTATATAATCGATAGAAAATTAAAAAAAGAAGATTCCTGAAAATCAAAAGATAATCACAAAGAAAGTGAATCTCAGCCGTTGGTTTGAGGTCTGTCTACGAAGCTCATCATCTCTTTTCGTCCTTTCCTTTTCTTTTAGAAAACTCTTTTTTTTGGGATAAGTTAAGTAGTTGTTTTAAAAAAAAAAATAATATTTTGATTGAATTCCTTTTCTTGGTTAAGTTCGGTTTTGCTATATTTTTTTTTTCCTGATGTGTTCCTTCTTATTCGTTACAAGTAGTAGTAACTAGGTCAATTAAATAAATATCACCTTTTCTTTATTTTTCCCAGATTTGGGCTTTGTATTAACTGCTGCGAATTCAATTCCTAAAGCATTCAAAAGAAGAAAAACAACCTTTGAAGCTTTCTCCTTTTTTTTTGTAATAAGAATAGGTAAAAATCTTTATAATTTTTTCTAAGATATTCACAAACTTATCGTGTTGCTGTGATTGCTCTATATAAATTTTGATATTTGATGTTCCATTATACTGTCGTTGTTGATCCCTTGAATTCAATTAGGGTTAGGGCTCTTTTTTTTTTTTTAATTTATCCTCTTATTTGATATTTGTTTTAGCCGCTTTGGTTTCATTCTTTGTTTTTGATTTTGATAGTAACATTGTTTTCTTTCTTATCTCTTCTTTTTTTTTGGATTTCTCAGTTTCGTTTTCGCTCTCTCATCGAAGACTGAAACCAAAGATTTCAATCCAATATGGAAAATCTCAACGTTTCTCCATCAGAATCTGAGATCAAAGAGGTTAGCTTTTTCGTTGTTAATTACTGTAGAACATAATTGTTTACTACAATCTGTTTGAATTAAAACAAAACAGTGTTTGAGATTGTAGATTTGGTTGTGTCTGTGATTTGCTTTTGTTCATCCATAGGTTTTGTATAGAGTTAACGTTTGTATATTCGGATCGAAACACAGATTCTGATGCAAAATTGTAGATTGATTTTGTACTTTTTGTTGTTTGATTGATCTGGTGATGCAGTTTCGATCTGTTAATTTGATGAATTCATTGAGTATAATCAAAACACAAATCTTTAACTGTTCCAGGATATGTCTCCGAAGAATCATCCTCTAGACAAGGATAAGGACAAAGACACTAACATCGAACCACCTAATAGTCCGCGTCACCGGGAGGTATGAGTTTATATGTATTCTGAAACAGTCCAAAAGGTTGAATCCTAAAACAAATTTGATCTTACATAATAATGTTATGTATTTTGCTAAGGTTCTTGCTAGATGGTTACCGAATGAATCGCAGAGGCCAATGATTGATGAAGCTCCAGTATTCTCCCCATCATTAGAGGTACCAAATTGCATTTGTGCTATTTCCAAGTAACCAAATCTTTGGGTTCTGTTTCTGAGTTCGTCTTCATTTACTTTTGTGTTATTAGGAGTTTGAAGATACACTTGCATATATCGAAAAGATACGTCCACTAGCGGAGCCATTTGGTATTTGTCGGATCATCCCACCAGCAGCATGGACTCCTCCTTGCCGGCTCAAGGAGAAGCTTATATGGGAGCATACAAAGTTTCCAACCCGAATTCAGAACGTTGACCTGCTTCAGAACCGTGAGCCTATGAAAAAGAAGCCCAAGAGCAGAAAACGGAAGCGGAGAAGAAACTCGAGAATGGGTTCCTCTAAAAGACGATCTGGTTCTTCTCCCTCTGAATCGGTTTCCTCTCCCGAGACCGAGGAGAAATTTGGCTTCAATTCTGGCTCAGACTTCACTCTCGAGCAGTTTGAGAAATATGCTCTGCATTTCAAAGATTCGTACTTTGAAAAGAAAGATGCCGCTGGAGATACAAAGTGGACACCGTCTGTTGAGGAAATAGAAGGCGAATACTGGCGCATAGTCGAGCAACCAACCGATGAAGTTGAGGTGTAGAAACAGACCATTTCAGTAATAAAATACAGAAGTCTATAAAATTAAACTAATTTCCTTTATTCGCTGTTTGCAGGTATACTATGGAGCTGACTTGGAGAATGGGGTACTTGGAAGCGGATTTTACAAAAGAGCGGAAAGGTTAACCGGTAGTGATATGGATCAGTACATAGTTTCTGGCTGGAACTTGAATAACTTACCGCGTCTCCCTGGCTCTGTACTCTCTTTTGAGGATTGTGATATCTCGGGAGTTCTAGTCCCGTGGCTCTATGTGGGAATGTGTTTTTCATCATTTTGTTGGGTAAGTACACTTTCACGCTTTGATTAGTTATGAATTTTATTGCCCAATGTTTTGAATTGTTGACATTTTCTTGGCTTGAACAGCATGTTGAGGACCATCATCTATATTCACTGAATTATCATCACTTTGGGGAGCCAAAAGTATGGTATGGTATCCCAGGAAGCAAAGCAACCGCTCTCGAGAAGGTGATGAGAAAATATCTACCTGATTTGTTTGAAGAACAGCCTGATCTACTTCATGGCCTGGTTAGGAAGAAAACATCCACTCGATTTATTTTTACTGTTTAGTCTCAACCGTGTTTAGAGACTAACTATTTTTTTTTAATTGGACTCAGGTTACTCAATTTTCTCCTTCAATTCTAAAGGAGGAGGGAGTCCAGGTTTATCGGGTGGTTCAAAATTCGGGGGAGTATGTACTGACATTCCCGAGGGCATATCATGCTGGATTCAACTGCGGTTTCAACTGTGCAGAAGCCGTTAATGTTGCTCCGGTTGATTGGTTGGCTCATGGACAGAATGCTGTGGAGCTATACAGTAAAGAGAAAAGGAAGACTTCCCTGTCTCATGACAAACTTCTCCTCGGAGCAGCTTATGAAGCCATTAAGTCCCTTTGGGATCTCGCCGCTTCTGTAAGAATGGAAAATACAACAAATTTAAGATGGAAAAGTTTCTGTGGGAAGAATGGGACACTTACTAATGCGATCCGGGTAATGAAAATTTATAACCACTTGAGATGATACGGAATATGGTTTGTACTTTCTAATGCTTAATTGGTTATTTTTTTCCCTTCAAAATGTTGATAGGCTCGATTACGGATGGAAGAGGAAAGAATTGCAGCTCTTGGAAGGGATTCTTCGAGTTTAATAAAGATGGATAAGGACTTTGATTCAAACTGTGAAAGGGAATGCTTTTCATGTTCTTATGATTTGCATATTTCGGCCTCTGGCTGCAAGTGCTCTCCTGAAGAATATGCATGCCTTAAACATTCAGACGATCTCTGTTCTTGTGAAGAGAAAGATCGTTTCATCCTTCTCCGTTACACCATGGATGACTTAAGCTCGTTGGTAAAAGCATTGGAAGGGGAATCAGATGATCTAAAGATATGGGCTTCCAAGATCTTAGGCGTTGAACACAGTGATGAAGATCGATCAAAGACCAGTTCAGTTATCAGCGAGGGGAAGAAGCTGAAGAAAGATTCATTTGATCTGAACATTGACTTAGAATTGGATTATCACGAAGACCTTAAAGAAGAAGTCTGCACCAGTGGCGAGTTAACCACTTCAGAGAACTTCGGTCTGTTGGTCGAGCCTATAAATCTCGGCTTCTTGATTTTTGGAAAGCTTTGGTGCAATAAACATGCTATATTCCCGAAAGGTACGGTCTTTGAAATACACTTGCGTTTATTGTTGACTTCAATAAGAAATTCGCCCAACAGAGTTATTGAGTTTTTTTTTGACTTTAACAGGATTCAGGAGTCGTGTCAAGTTCTACAATGTGCTTGATCCGACACGAGTGAGCAATTACATCTCGGAAGTTTTGGATGCAGGACTCATGGGTCCATTGTTCAGGGTAAAGCCTTTTCCTATATTCGAGAAAAACAGAATCTTGAAAAGTAAATAAGACCCAACTTTTTCTCTGTTATTCAGGTTACTCTAGAGGAATCTCCAGATGAGAGCTTTTTCAATGCCTCGCCTCAACAATGCTGGGAGATGGTGTTGCAGAAAGTTAAACATACATGCACAAATCTTGGTCTTGCTACCACCTTGCGGTTTGAGGGTATTAACGGGCTTCAAATGTTTGGTTTCCTCTCGCCATCTATAGTTCAGGTAAAATCTTTGTTCTTGGTCATTCAAACTCTATTCAAGGTATCTACTCTTTTACACTAAGCTGAAATCCTTTTTGACAGGCCATTGAAGCTCTTGACCCAAACCATCGACTCGTTGAGTATTGGAACAATAAGAATGAAGCTTTGTCGGAATCTAAAGATCACTTCATATCATCAACAAAAGGGAAACTTTTTGGAGTAGATTTGATGTAAAAGCTGATTAGCAACAAAGACTACCAACTCGGAGACAACAACGTGACTCGACCTTTAGATTAGATAGAAGAAAGGAAACATCTTTCTGATTCTTTTTCTTTTTATCCTTCCTGTGGGATCATCTATTCAGAATCTTTTCTTGTTTACTTTTTCTCTGCAATTTTTTCAGTGAACAAATAACCTAACCTTAGAGTTAGAAGTGTAATCTAGGGAAGCAAAAGGTTCGATTCTTTCGCTAATGCGATCTCATAATAATACAAATTTCTTAGAGAATTGCTTCAACTTGTTATATTTCTCGAATGTAAGCAACTTCACAAAACAATAGAAAATATAAATTATGTACAAGGTTTACTGAATCATTGAGTGAAAGGCAGAGATCTTCTCAGACTGCTGCCATTAATGAAAAACTCAAACTTGAGTGTCCTATGATCTTGAAAGCACTACACTGTAGATATTGTGTTCAGAATTTCACAAGACCTTGTAACAATAAAACTCATGTCTGAAAAGAAGAAAACTTGAGTGAATAATAGAGATATACTAGGAGATTAGCCATTGTTGGCAAACGTCAAACTCGAGCTTCATACAATCTTGGAAAGAAGAAAACTTCAACTGTAGAGAAATTGCATCACTTCTTTGTATTTCTGTGTGTGAAAATGTTTACAGAAGTATAGAGAGATTATGTACAGAAGAATCTTGAAGAAGAAAAGAAATCCACTCTGGAGGAAAACTTCAAGGACAAAAAGAGATATACTTTGCCGCCGTTAATAGGAGAGCCAGTGGAAGCAAGAAGAAGACTGTTGAGAAAAGTTCGATGGAGACGGAAGCAGAGGTTTGGTTGGTGTTTGATCGAGGACGAAGATGATGAGACCAAGGACGTAGACTATCGGTTAAAGTAGTATCAACGTCTCTGAAATCGCCGTAGCGGGAGAAATCAAGCGGCGAGGCCACACCGTGAATAACGATTGAGGTGGAGAGGAAAAGATCTGGTTCGGAGACGAGAACGCCGTCGATGGTAAAACCGGAGAAGGAATTGTTTGTTACGACGATTGAGTTTCCGGGGAGAAGAGTTGGAAGGCGAGAGAGAGGTTGCAAGAGGCGGAGATCGGTGAACGAGAGACGTTGAGGAACGATGTGGTAAGCGACGGAGAGGCGGTGGGAGTTAGCGTTACCGCCGCCGGTTGAAGAGACGTCGGCGGCGTCGAAGTCGGTGGGGATGAAAATGGTGGCGGTTAGAGGGATTCCGAATTGGTCGTCGACGGCGGAGAGGAAATCGGCGGCCCAGTCACGGAAATCTCCAGCACCGATCATAGCTTCGATGATTCTGTCTGCGTGTTGTGACGGAGGAGATGCGGTGGAGTAGACGAAGGCGGTAGCGATAAGGAGGAGGAGGCGGCTTGAGGTGGCCATCGGAGAATTAAATCGGGGGTGAAGTTGTCACAGGAGGAGAAAGAGAGAGAGAGAATCAATCTTGGAATCTTTCGAAGTTCGTTAGAAGGAAACTGAACTGAACTCTCTGCTTAAATCAGGAGTGTGGAGCTAAAAGATGAGTCGAAGCGGTTCGGTTAAGAGAAAACGGGAAATACCTGGACTTTTTATTAATACAAGTTTTTCTGAAAATACCGATCTTTAAGGTTCGATATAATGCAATGATTTAAAAATCGGACTGGTTGAACGGTGAACCGGTGGCAAATTCAACGTGAGTTTTTTCAAAACCTAAAATCCTGATTGACCCAAAAAGAATCGGTAATAATCCGTAAACGGCTGATTTGAACGTTAGATTTGTTGGAGTAATCTTGAAGTCTCTTGAGCAACAAACCGAAGGAAGACCGAGTGATGGTTTGGCGTTGGAGAAAGGATTAAACCGAGATATGGTTTAATTGACATGATAATTATCTAAAAGAACGTAGGAGTTATCTACTTCTTAAGCTTATCCTTATTAGATTAGGAATTCTAA
>OVAN01007475.1:0-19618 GCA_900406275.1 Anastatica hierochuntica | reverse complement strand
AAATGATGAACCGTTTGATGGAGGTGATAGATCTAAGAGAGGATCACTTACGGTAGAAAATCCAGATCGATCATTCATGATTTGGTCCGCCACTATGCTGTTCTCCCACAGCGTGTCTGTTCTGCTTCCAAGGACTGCATGAACTACCTTCTTCCTTTCTCTTCTCTTTTCTCTCTCTCCCAAGGTTCGATCTCTCTCTCTCTCTCTCTGGTTCGACAGCACAAGGAAAGAAAGAAATAAGGAGGAGGCTTTAGGGTTTGAGAGATTTAAATAGGATTGCTTTAGGGTTTTCTTTGATGGGTTTTAAAGGGTTTTGGGCTTCTCCTTAATAATTCAACATGGACCGGATCCTACGGTCCATGACATTACAATATAATCTGCAAATTCTCACTGGATTCTTTTCTGAAGTATCAAATCAAGTTTAGAAGAAAGGAGAAGAAGAGTATGGAGAAGAATAAGATGGAGTTTCAGATTGTTTTCTGAAGAATCAAATCGACACGAGAAAATCAGGTAGAAGCATATGGAGAAGAAGATGGAGATTCATTAAAACAATACATAAGGGTTTTATTGTCACCAATGGCATGGAAGAGTAAATATAGAATTTGGGTAGGGTCAATGGAGGCACAAATCGATCTAAAAAAGCTGGAAAATCAAATCCGACAGTGGAAGAAGGTTGTCGACAACCACCGAGAGATAAGATCGTGACACGTATGACTCTTTTTTCTAAAATTGCTGAAAAAGTAATTAAAAATTTTCGTCGAAAGCTCAGAAAACGACACGTCACTGAAACTTAATCAACGGATCACACGTAGTATTTTTACTTCTGTTTTTAATACTTATATAGATTTTTTTTTCTTTTTAAGTACGTTTGGACTTATTGGCTCATTCATTGCCTTACATTCAATATCCATCAAATATAAGCATCTTTTTGAGGATTTTTATTAAAAAGTGATGTGTACATAATTTCATGCATACTTAGATGCATTTTACCTTAATTTCATCAACTTTTAGGTAGTATATGTTGCATTTTAGCCTTAGAATCCATTTAGTTCGAATTTAGAATCTAGTTTTAGAGTTAATTGCATATGCAGACATTTTCTTGCATTTGTAGATTCTACTTTTGGAGGGGCTTAATGGAGGCTTAAGAGAATGATTCAATGTGGTTATGGAGCTAAGAAATCATGGGAATGAAGTGGTAAATGCATTTGGAAAGGATGTAGGCAATGGAGCTAACAAAGGAAGTGGCATGCATGGTATCAATAGCAACATGCACCGGAGACCCTGATGCCAAATGCATGCCACTATCGACCTGATGGTCGATACGCACATGCACAGGGTCGATAGTGGCATGCACTGACGGAGAAAAATGATTTTCCGGCAACTTCTCTTCACCCCTTTTGTAAAAATAGCCTCCCATATGTTCCAAGAACACACCCTTGAACTTCTTTGCATCTTTTCTTGTTGTTTCTCATACTTATCAAGATCTAAATACATGTAGAAAATATTTTAGTTTCTTTTATTTAGATTTGTGTTTCTCTACTTCATTTCTTTCTTTTAGATCTAGATCTAAGAGCATGGAAGCTCAAAGACCCAAACTTTTTCTTTGGATTTCCATGGATCTTAGTGAGTTGATCCTTCAAGGATTGATGTGGGTCAAGTTTTATCCCAGTTAAAACCTAGCTGCAAGTGCACAACATCCACAATAAGACTAAGGGATCGAATCCACAAGTATAAGTAGTCACACTTGGAACCTATATGATTTTGAACTAAGATAAGAACAAAATATGCAAGGGTGTTGTCATTGTTTTTATTTGATTTTTATGCGTTTTCTTAATGCATATGAACCTACTCTACATGCTCTTAACAACGGATAGATAAATTAAAAGATATGCATCAAACGGTAGAAAGTTAAAGTAAACAAGTCAAAGTAAAAAATGACTAGGGGCATTAAGTTTCAGTCTAGAACACAACCACTAATGTAAATCCTCTCCACTTTCGAGGTTCGGGATTCTATATTTAAATACCAAGATGCATCAACTTTGGCAGGGGCCATTCGTATAAAAACATGC
Source organism: Anastatica hierochuntica (assembly GCA_900406275.1). Classification (NCBI taxonomy): domain Eukaryota; kingdom Viridiplantae; phylum Streptophyta; class Magnoliopsida; order Brassicales; family Brassicaceae; genus Anastatica; species Anastatica hierochuntica. The sequence goes on along the minus strand of OVAN01007475.1, from coordinate 17,549 downwards.
ATTAACTCGATCAAGACTGATTGTTAACGATTCTAAAGTCTGTCTACTTTCAACACCTACCTAAAAAAATCTCACAAAATACTAGATCCAATAGTATGTCAAAATTTTGAAATGGATACCGTTATAGATCTATTCTCGTACCAGCTTTCATAGGGGAACAACATTAACGAAAGAATAAAGGTGATAACGTTGTTGATAAAACCTAATCGATTAATAATCCTATTCAAGTAAACTCATTGAATCCATCTATTTTCTAACATGCAAACTAATAGATTAAAAACTTTTAAAAACGAAATCAATCATCGCAACAAGCATTCATATCAATTCAAAGGGAGAAAGATAGATAAAACCGAAAGATGAAAGAAATATGGATGTATTGAGATGAGAAGGATCCTTAGGAGGCTACAAGGGGCAGGAACCCAAAGGGTGTTTTCCCTGCCTGCTTCGACACATTCTCTCTAGAACATAAACAACTCTCTTCAAACCAAAAGCTAAAAGCAACTACCTATAGTACATTTCCTCATTAGGTCAAAAGTTGAAACCGGGCCTTTAAGACCTCTAAATGTTGTGCTTAGTTTAAAAAGGCTTTGAGTAGCTCCATTTAAGTTTTGAGAATGTCTCGTTGAAACCCAAATGGTCTTTCTTTTTTCTTGGCCTTTCTACGCATCCTTCATCTGTGAGACAGTTGGAACAGTCTTCAGTATTATTAGTGTAACTCTTTTTCTACTGATCCATATTATGGACGACCACCTTGATATGAAAGCTAATTCATTTCTCTAGCTCCTGTCCAAATTTCATCAAAATCCATTGAGGGAAAGACCTTCATTTCGGATGATAATTCTGAAACTTGGAAACTGTCCAGAAACTGACTTTGCTCCAATTAGCTCCACAAAGCTCCAAATGTCATTGGTTGACCTGAAATACCTTGAAATACCACAAATAGAAGAAAAATACTTCTAATCTTTGAGAATTGCATAAAAACACCAATAAAATATACTAAAATCTAAATGACAAGTGGTAAAATAATGATGTTATCAACTCCCCCGAACATAGCTTCTATCTCGTCCCCGAGCTGAGAAAACGAAGAAAAGAGAATTAGTTTGAAAACTTGGAAACATACCTGGACTTTCTGAACTTATTAGTGACTTTAACTATTGAAATCCAATAACACCAGAATCAACATTTAAATAAAATTCTCAATAATAACTATAAGTCTAGCAACGTCTCCAATTCAACCACAATCAACATGATTGACCCAAGATCTCCATCATAACTACTAAAATCTACAGCGTGCGGTCTTTTCAAGGAAATAACGATCAAAGAACACAAAGACTTAATTCAATCAAGATCCTAACATTTTACAGTCCATAATCGGTTCCTCTCCTCTTCCTTATTCAATTTTAAATGCTTTTTAGAGGTTGATTTCTTCTTAATTTTCTAGCGTATCATTTTATTTTTTCTATCAACCTATTGAGAATCGATTTTTCCCTACTTTTCTAGGGTATCATTTTATTTTTATATCGATCTCTTTATTCATTTTTTTATTAACACATTCAGATTTTATTGGTTCTGAAATTCACGATAAGCATAAGCATCTTTTTTGATGAATTTTGTTAAACAGGGAAGAAGGGAACCGTAGACTAATGTTTTTGAATCTGAAGAGAAGTCTTATTCAATGCATACGAAAAACCAAGAAAATAAAATTAAGTTCATTAAGTGTTCAGTAGCTTAGAATTACCCGGATATCAAGTGATATGGTGCGTTGGTTAGCTGATCCACCTGAGCTTCCCCGAATGGCTAAACTATAGTCGAACACTGACACTACGGATACTAATCCTTAATCACTTGCTTAGTTCAAAGTCAATCTTGTTTCCAGACATATTTGGACTCAATTAAACGTTTTTTTTTTGAAATGTTTTTAAAAGGACTTAGAAAACATGAAAAAGAATAAAAAACAAAGACAAAGAAGCATTAGTTACAATAAGAATCCCCCCAGACTTAACATACACCGTTCCGGTGTAAATCAATTGAGGAAGGTACTGAAAACTAATATAAAAGATAGGGAATAGGAGTTACTAGACTGCTGATCGAAAATATGGAGAATTAGACGACCATTTTTGATGTTTCGGTAAACCGAAATGAAGAACAATGGTCCATTTTTGCAATCCGGGAAGACTGCTCCGACCAAACTGAAAACTTACTACAAAATAGAAAATTTGGTTGGTAAAAATGAATTATAAAGGTTGAATCTCATACCAATATTTTTGTTGCCGAGTTTGGTCTCTTCTGAATGCTCGGTTTGGCTCATCTTCATAAGACATTGGGTTGGTGCGAGTTTGACCGTTCCAAGGCTGATTTTTCTAAAGAAACACCTTATTCATATGCTACTAAATAGTAAATTGTCAACTTGACAAATTAGTTCGAGTGGCGGAGCTTGGTTTGGTATTGGCCGAGTTTTCTTCGGTTTCTAGACAATGTGGCGCTCCAAAGTGAAGTATGAGGGCTTCCAAATCTGCTTGGAGTGTTCTTTATAACATTCCCACTTTATTTAGGCATTTTCAGCAGTAGGACTTGATTCAACTCCTAGATAAGAGTTTCAGAGAAACCAAATTTGTCGGTTTTGTGTCCTGTTTAGCAAAAAGTCGATGAAGATCTTTGCAAGCCTCTTTCTCATGTTTTTCTGAAAATATATAATCATGTTCAGCTGGCGTGGAAGTTTTTTTTGGCTTAGGTTGCCCTTTAGATGCTCTGGTTGTGGTCTTTGTTCCTTTGATCACATTTTTCAACCTCAGGATGTGGATGACGAATGGCTCAACCTTGACTAGATCACTCAAAGCTTCAAAAAAATCTTCATTCAGAATACAATACTCCTTGGCATAAATTAAAACTGAAGTTCTCTCCTGGAGTTCCTTTGAAGTCCAAATTCTCACAATTTTTGCTCCATAAGCTCACCTTTATGTTTAAGGGTCTTTGAGGAGGTTTCAAAACTTTAAAATTTCCCTTAGATAACTTGTGAGGTTCTAGAAAAAACTTAATTGATATTGTGCTTGGCAGCAAAAAAATGGCTAGGATGCAAAAATTTGCTCAGTTTAGGCTCCTTGTAGTTTCAAATGTGTATCTTTGTTTTCTTGAGGTTCCAATCCTGAAAATCACCTGAAAATGATATATAAATGTTAAGTTTACATGGTTACCTTGAAATTTTTGAGTTTATTAATGATTCAGCCAAGAAAATGCGAAAATTGGACGTTCAATAACGTTTTTCCCGGCAAAAAGCACTTTCGGATGGGGTATGGAGATGTCGGGACGTGGAAATGGGTAGTCGGGATGGGTTGAGGCATGGGATAGGCTGTGACCGAGTGTTGAAGTAGCCAGGACCGGTGTTTGACACCACTGTCCACACGGCTGGTCGTGGGAGGCAAAAGCCTTAACAGTTTCAGGCACAAAGCCCCTGCCAACGATCGGGAGCTTGTTTTGCCAAGGCGGTCGATCGTGGGACTCCATGGACTGGTGCTGGGAGCTTCCAGGGACAGGGTGCTGATGATCCTGCGACTGGTCGATGCTCTTATTTTGGCGAGATCCTGTATTACGGCTTAAACATCCAGAACATGTCCAGATCTAATTTCCTCCATTTTTCTTCCTTTCTAAAGTAATTTCATACGAAAATCAAAGAACTAAAACTTCAAAAACATTTATTAAAACTTATAACACCAAATTAAACAACTCTTTCCTAAGATCAAAGTCAATAAATATAAAGTAAAACTTAAATAAGTAAAACGTAAGGATTGCCTTCCATATAGCGCTTGTTTAAAGTCAATTTGCTCAACTCCTAGGCAATTTTAGATGTGAGGAAGCCTCAGTGGAGAGTTAGATCTCCATCCTCCTATTGTAGATCATTGAGATGAAACCTCTTCTTTTTTTTGTGCTTCTACTTCCAATGCAATGGTTCTTATTGGTTGAGGGTATCTAACCTCCATTGCTGGATATCCATGAGGTTCTATCAAGTAGTAAAGGTCCTTATCAACATCAATAAAGTTCATTTTACCATTTTCCCAATCCATGATAGTTCCTACGGTTGCAAGAAAGCCTCTTCCAAGTATTAAACTTGACGAATGCTTGTCTACTACATCAACAACCTCAAAGTCAGTAGGCACAAGAGTGTTATTGATTCGTACTAAGATACCACATAATGATCCTACAATTCTTCTTATTGATCCATCAGCAAAGATGATACACATCTCCGAATTCCTCAAGTTTGTGAAACCAATCTGTGCAGCGATATGTGCTGGCATGAGGTTTACTCAAGCTTCGGAGTCACAAAGAGCGTTATCAATCACTTGTTTGTTGATGAAACACTTAATTAGGAAGAGTCCTGATTCGTCCAAAGTTAGAAGTGTGAACGCCTGTTGGGATCCCTAATGTTGTAGAACATGCCTTCTACGCGTTCTAAGTCTTGTGTTTTGCTCTCAATATACTTCCTGAGATAGTATGTCAAACCTCATATCAGCTGGTATGTCTTGAGATAACTTGATAAATACTTCTTAATTCTCCCATGAATTGGAGGGATTTTCTTCTCTTGTTCTCAAGTTGATATTGTTAATTCTGTACTCAAACCAAGGCCTAGATTTCGGTTGAGTGACTCTGATTCTTGTTGTCCTCTTGAAGGATGGGCGTGATCCTACTCCTTGGGAGAGTTTTTATTGTTCAAAGGCTGGAAATCAAAAGCTAGGACCTCTCCCTTCAAGTCATTAGGCTTAGTGACAAATTTAGTGGAATTTTCTTCATTCTCCACTAGTTTGTTCTCAATGTCTTGGAGATGAGAGCTTAGGAGATCAATATTGATATTGAAATCACGAATCTTAGGGGTTTCATGGTCCATTCTTCCCATGCTTTCCTTTTCCTCTTCCTGGTCATCTTCTATCTTCTTGTTCGTTCCATTGGCTCTAGACACCAATTCTCCCAAACTATCTTCCAGCTCTTTAATCTTTTCATGATGTTCTTCCTTTAACATTTTGATCCTTAAATTTAAGACTTTAGAGTCCGGAGAATATCTCCTTTGCTTGGCCTTCACGTCCTAAGGCATCGGCTTCTATGTGACTTAGGCTCATGTTTAAGCCTTGAACAATGAGTTCAAGATTCTTAGTTCTCTCCTCAAGGGTGAAGTACTGATTATCTATAGTAGTATAGATTTTCTTCTCCATATCACTTTGAATCTCGAGGAGTTGCTCTGTGAGGTGCTAGACCTTGAGCTCCAGAAACTTAAGAGGTGTGTAGGGACTTGAACGATTAGGAAAGGAACTTGATACCTCTGACCTTTGAGGACTAGGTCGTGAGAGATATCCTAGTTGCTCATGAGGAAGAAAGCTGTAGAGATTTTGGTTCAGAGATCTTCCTTCATGGTTTGGAAGCTTAGGTCTTCTTTTATGGGGTTCATATGAGTATTCCAGTGGTATTGATTCAAGAAAACATCCTCCTTGAGTGGATTCGTTGCTTGTACTTCACCTCCAATCTTGTTCTCCATGAGGTTGATCTCTTGGCTCAGCATACTCTCACTCAGGCTCAGCATACTGAGTATCATCAATGAATTCAGGTGCATGAGAATTAGGGTAGCAAAATCCTTCCAATTTCTCGTCCATGGTGGTAGAGAGACTTAGGGTTTTGAGTTTAAGGCTCTGGTTCTTTGTATTTTCCCGGAAAAAAATCAAGAGAAACAATTAAATCGGTTAGTATGATGGAAAAATCATATTCCTATTAGGAAAAAGATAATTTCAAGTGTTATTATCTACAAAATGAAAGGAAGCTAAAAATTATTAGTAAGTTAATCTAAATACTATGTGTTAAAACCCTAAAAGAATTAAAAGAAGTTAGAAGAAAAAGAAAACCGAAATTTTTACAAGAAAATCGATTTTTTACAAAGAAATCAAAACTGCAAAGAAAGAGATAGAAAGAAAGAAAAGTTTTCCAAGATTTAATCCTAGATCTAAATTCTAAGATAAACGTAACTATTCCCCGGCAACAGCTCCAAAAACTTGATGTGGGGTCAAGTTTTACCCTAGTTAAAACCTAGCTGCAAGTGCACAACATCCGCAGTAATACCTAGGGATCAAATCCACAAGAACTAGTAGTCACACTTAGAACCTATATGATTTTGAACTAAGATAAGAAAAAAGAAATATGCAAGGGTGTTTTCCCTTTTTTATTTAGTTTTTATGGTTTTATTAATGCATATGAACCTACTCTACATGCTCATTTACAAATTATGGATCAATGAAAAGATATGTATCAGACGATAGAAAGTTAAAGTAAACAAGTAGGAGTTAAAAATAGGAGCATTAAGTTTCAATCTAGAACACAACCACTAAGGTAAATCCTCTTCACGTTCGAGATTTGAGATTCTATGTTTAAATTCCAAGATGCATCGACTTTTGCACGGGTTATTAGTATAAAAACACGCATTAACTCGATCAAGACTGATTGTTCACGATTTTAAAGTCGGTGTACTTTCGAAGCCTACCTAGAAGTGCTCACCAAATACTAGAACCAGCGGTAATTCAAGCTTTATGAATGGATACCGCTATAGCTCTATTCCTATACCAGCTTTCGTAGGGGAATAACATTCACGAAATAATAAAGGTGATAACGTTTTTGATAAAACCTAATAGACTAATAATCATATTCAAGTAAACTCATTAACTCCTTGCAATATATTGTCTAACATGCAAACTAATAAATTAAAAAGATGTAAACACGAAATCAATCATGGCAGCTAGCATTCATATCAAATCAAGGGAGAAGGATAGATAAAACTGAATGATGAAAGAAATATGGATGTAGTGAGATGAGACGGTTCCTTAGGAGGCTACAAGGGGCAGGACCCCAAAGAGTGTCGTCCATGCCTCCTTAGATTCTTATTGGATCTAAAACCTAAACAACTCTCTTCAAACCAAAAGCTAAAAGCAACTACTTATAGTATATTTCCTGATTAGGTTAAAAGTGTGAAACATGGCCTTTAAGGCCCCTAAATGTTGAGCTTCGTGCAAAGAAGTCTTGAGTTGAGCTTTTGGGCATAAAAAGACTTGGAATATATCCATTTAAGTCTAGATAATGTCTAGTTCAAAATCCAAATGGTATATCTTTTGTTTTTGCCTTTCTACGCATCCTTCATCTGTGAGAAAGTTAGACTAGTCTTCACTAATATTAGTGTAACTCTTTGTTTACTGCTCCAAATGATGTACGACCACCTTGATATGAATTCTAATTCAATTCTCTAGATCCTATACAAATGCCATTAAAATCCATGGGAAAGGCCTTTATTTCGGATGATAATTCTGATGCTCGAAAATTGTCCAGAAACTGACTTTGCTCCAATTAGCTCCACAAAGCTCTAAATATCATTTGTTGACCTGAAATGAATTGAAATACCTAAAATAGAAGAAAACTACTTCTAAGCGTTGAGAATTGCATAAAAACAGCAATAAAACATACTAAAATCTAAAGGAAAAGTGGTAAAATAATTATGTTATCAAGGATCTTGAGTTGTAGTAGGCTAGGGTTAGATCTAAGGTTGTGATGGATTATTTCGCTAGATTTTGGCATAGATTCCTATTAGATCTTGTTTAGGTCTTCAAAGTTAATTGCTTGCTCATTGATGCCTATAAAGTGTTCTATGAAATGGCTGAGAGAACAAGATCTATGTTTTTAACTTTGGTAGTGCAGAGTAGTATTCCATAAGTGTTAAATGGCTAGGAGGACTTTTTGATCACTATCACATACATGTTTAGATAGGCAATAAGCGAGAGTTAAGCCTTTTCATATGTAAAGGTGAATAGATCTTTGCCATGAGACTGGGTAGATCGATAAAGGATCCATGGCCTAGTAATAACTTCAATCCTCTAATAAAGCATTACTAAAGTCCATCATAAGTCTAGATGAAGCCCAAACAACTTACAACTATCTCAAGATTCGATCTTTTTCATTGATTACCTTTAATGTTTGTTCATTTCTTGCTTTTACTTATTTCTTTGTTTTACTTATTGCTTTCTTTATTACTGTCTATCTTTATTGCACCTTCATTATGTGGGCCTTTACTTTTGATAGATTTAGTTGAGACTTACCTAAATCGACCCTCCTAGACTAGGATATCTAGTGCATTCTACTTGCTTAGATTCTTCTAGATAAGCGTCTAAATCCTTGGATGATACCTGAAGTATTACGACTCGACCCCATTCTCTTGCGGGATTGTTGAGTAGGATTAGGTTTTATTTATTTGTTTTAAAATGCCCGTTCTCTTGATAGCTCATGTTTTTACCCAAGAAATCACCGCAAGCGTACAGTTAAGCACATTGAACTGGTTCGAGATCGAATCCACAGAGACTAATGATCACACGAAAAGCTATAGATCAAACCCAGGCTAAAGCTAAAAGGAATATATTGTTGGTGATGCTAAACTCAAAAAGAAAGAAAACAAAAGAAGAAATTCGAGTTGTAAATCAATCAGGAAAACATTGGGCACATGGTTTTCTCAGGGAATTCAAGTCGTCATCATAGTCATCTTAATTAACAGGGAAATAGAATTAAGAACAATCTTGAACTCAAATAACTAATTTAGAATCAACCTACTTCCATAGCGCTATTTCCCTATGTTATAGAATCTTTGAGACTAACTTCCGTTGAATTTCAGATTCTAAACATGCATTAGATTCAGGTTTGATAAGTTCACAAAGTGCAATAACATCAACTTTCGTTGGCTAAGGACACTTTGCTCGTTTAGCTCATATCAGACATTCAAGAAATCACTTTCCGTGTATTGAAAATCCTAAGATCAAAAACTAGGTCGCCAATCCAATTTCAGCATTAAACATTGTGATAAACGAAGATCTAATAGATAATTTCTCAATCTAACAACCTAACAATGACAAATCATGGAAACCCCTAGTGAGAAACCCTACACCCAACAATAGAACTACTCATGCATATTCAAAGAACAATCACAAGACAAATCAATGAGAAACATCATGTAATTGAATAGAATATGAAAAGAGGGTTCACAAATCTTCTCCAATATGAAGTAAGGATTAGAGATCTTCTCCCTTAAATTACAAAGCTCTCAAAGGAGGCTTAGAGTCTCAAAAACAGCGTAATAAAACTTAAAAAAGACACTGGGTGTTTTTATATGTAATATGTGTCTTCGATCTTTGATTCTGGTTTCAAAATAAGTTGTTTTCGTCGCGTCGAGACAGGGATCAAACGATCCTTGTCTCAAGATCGATCGATCTTTGTCCTTCTGCCAGGATGTTCATTTCTGCGCATTCGTCTCCTCGTTGCCAGCATGACAGGTGTTCAGTAAAATAACCATAACTTTTGATCGCACCATTGGATTTCCTTCAAATCACCTTCAAATAAAATATAACTCTTGTGGCTATCTTGTGTCAAAATTTCAGCTCGATCCAACGGTAAAAAGTGTGTCAATCAAGGCCAGACCTCTGACACTTCAGCATGATTCTGCATTCCAAATATCCATTTTTGTCCCAAATTGTTCTGTTTCTCTCCAAAGCATCCTAAAACCTGCAAAAACACTAAATAACACCATAAGACTCCAAAAAGAACCAAATACATATCAAAACACCATTTTTCTCGAATAAAAGATTAGTAAAAACCATAAAAAACAAATACATCAAATCCCCCAGGCTTGAATCTTTGATTGTCCTCAAGTAAAGGAAACGAAGATTAAGCCTACGGGAAAAGAAGTTTGAAAAACAAATGGATCTTATACTATCAGAAAACCTTACTTTGCACTACTTTCGTTAACCATATAGATCTAAGACAGTTAGAACATTCTCCCCAAGAATCTCTACATGACCTCCCAAGCCCATTCATACTTTAAAACCTGAACCTGCAAACTCAACATTCATGTTAATAAATTTCTACTTTCATTCAAGATAAGCATGAATCTTTTTCACCAAAGAACTCGTAATCAGGAATTCATACTAGGTATTCCAAGCTTTTAGTGGTGAAGCTTAGAGTGTTTCAGGTATCAAAAATTGCGCCAAGATGCAAGACATTATCACTACAAGAAATTGAGGTATTGATAGCACTTAATAATAGCATTTTTAAATTTTTTTGCTATAAAAGAGTTTGACACCATTTTCTCATAGCGTTTAGTATTTGGTTATGCTATAAAAAGTTTGGTCACTTAAAAAGTGTTCTCAAGTGAAAAAGTTTTTCTAGGCTCCAAACAAATATCCACTCTATTTTTTTTTATTTTTCCTCTAAACAAAATTTTAGTCTCTCTGACAAAATAATCAAACTAAAATTTCTCCAAGCCCTAAATCTTATTTCTCTCGTATCTTGCTCTCTTCCGTCTCTCCTCCTCTTTTCCTTATCCGTCTCTAGACAGAGGAAGAGAAGAAAGAGAGCGATGACTATTACAGATCCGAGTACGATTCCGATGACGACCCATAGCCGGAGACCGACGATGGAAGTGGGTTTTGAAAGCTCAGTATTGAGGAAAGCAGCATCGTACACCGGCATCTCACTTTGTTTCTCTTCACCTCAGAGAAAGGATCGAGGTGGAAGGAGGAAAAAAAATTTGAGATCTTGTTCCCTCTTTTCTCTTCTCTTCTCTATTCGCAGAAGGTAAACAAAAAACCTTCAAACAATTATGTGTTTGAAGTTTCTTCTGGATTTGTCTTTTTGCAGGTTGGTATAGTTAAAAGAAACGGAGAGATAGAGCCACGAGGGGATGTGTTAGTGAGAGAGAACTTATAGATTCAACCTAGATCTTTCTCTTTTTGCTTAGTCTTCTTCATCACCAGTAACAAGGTACAAAACCTTCTGACTTTAATCTAACTAAGCCTCTTGATATATATTGTTTGCAGATCCGAGTAGGAAAGAGAGAAATGAAGTGAAATAGGAAGACAAGGAGAAAAATTACGGTAGTTTTGAAAACTACCCTCTTTGATTTGCTTCGATTTAAAAACTAGTTCGATCTTAATCTAATGCTAGTAGAGATTGAATAGATTATATATAACTTGTGGAAGTTATGGTCTTTATCTCAAGGCTTTCTATTTTGTTCTTTTACATGTCAAGCTTTAAAGTGTGAGCCTCATTTGGTTTTGTAGGATCTCTAACTCATGAGCAAACGTTTCTTTCATCCATTGTTGGAGAAGGTTAAATTCAGAGACATTCAATCCAAGCGCTAGTTTGTTTAGTATTGTCTCTAACGTTCAGGGAGTTAAACTTTATTCACTACAACATCTGTACTCTGATTTCTTGAACAAGATATCAAGAAACGGAATATTAAAAGGTGAATCACAAAACAAATACATGTTGTGTTTTTTTTTCAGGCTAAAGACAGATCATACATGTTCTGTTATTCATGTTGTGTTTTATTGCGAATATTTCAGAGAGAGTAGAAGAAGTATGCTGGACACATAAGAGCTTGGCGTCTCAATTCTCCAAGATCTGAGTCAGCAACGCCAAACCCTCTTGCACGTCCACACCAAGGTATTGTTACAGTAATTAGCAATATCTCGATTTTATATCAATTCCTGTAATGTGATAGAATCAAATCATTGAGAAGCTAACTTTCTTCAAAAACAGAGCCAATGCAACATGTGTATCTGAAGAAATCAAATCATTGAGAAGCTAACTTTCTTCAAAAACTAGAACAAAGTGTGTATCTGAAGAAATCCAAAGCGACATTGTCGTTTTGGGAGATCATCTCATCATCTCCGAGGATCATAACATTTTGCCCACTATCTCCGTCAAGGTTAATTTTTCTTCAATTCCTCTGTTCTGATCATTTCAACTTCTCTTTGTTTGATTGTTCAGTGATTCGAAATTTGCACATAGCTTTGATGGATTGTGTTTTTGGAGATAGTCTTTAGCTTTGAGTACATTGCTTCAAGTGGAACTTACAAAGACATTCTTGGATTGTGTTTCTCTGTTTCTTATTCTGTTTGGCTACTGAGTTTTTGAAGAAAGTTTTGTGTTTCCACATAGTTTTGATGGATTGTATTTTGGAGACAGTCTATAGCTTTGTTTACATTCCTTCAAGTGGAAACTTACATACACGTTCTTGGATTGTGTTTTCTGTTTCTTGTTCTTCATTGGCTCTGTTTTTGAAGAATGTTCTGTGAATGACATGATTGAGAAGAGCAAGAGGGTATTGACCAAATTAAATAAACCTCAACCTGCATTTAATACTATATTGGTATGTAACTTCACTCGCTTCTTTATCTCGTCACAAACTCAATTATTTATCCATTAATTCAAATGTGTATGTTTTTGAAATACTTTTTGTACTTTGTTCAGCTCTTAGGTGCAGCAAGAAGAGAGTTTGAAAAGATTTTACAACAGAGTTACCTTTTTTAATCAAGATAGTATATATTCTCAAATGATGCTGATCAAGATGATCTTTCTGAGTCTTGTGTTTTATGATTTCTTGTGTTTTATGATTTATGCTATTGTAATACAATTTAAGTTCTTTGGTTTTAATAAAATTATCATGTTTATCAGATTTCTCAGTTTTCAAATTAAATGTAGAAAAATTTAAAATTTTAAAAATATTACAATACAAAAACATGCATAACAAAAATAAAATGTTATTATAAATTATTTAATTGTAAAACAATAACTGTTATATTAAGTAGACAATATAATTGCATTTCCGAAAAGCGCTATAAAAAGTAACATACTTTTTATAACAGGAGCATATACAGCAGACCTAAAAGCGCTATGGAATTCAACGATAGCAGATATCGGGCGCTATGGATTCTCTCTTTTCTTGTAGTGTATGCAAAATGGCAGGAGAAAATGAGTATATTGATATCCATGTCCCCTAACTACCAAAGTACAAACCACCAATAAAAAATAAACCAAATACGTGCATTCTTCAAGGTGAATCCAATCAACAAAATAATATGCAAATGCTAATTTCTATCGAGATATGAAGAAAAAGAATATAATTTTTTTTTCTTTTTTCCATTTTTTTATATACAAACGAAATTTGGTAGTAATTAGCAATACAACGACGTTTCTAAATTTTAAAACACCCATACAACATGAAGAAATGTAACATATCCATCTAAACCTCTAAAACTCCCAACACCGAAGAATCAGAAACTCAAACCACCTAAATTGTTCAATGTTATCTAAGCAATTAGAAGGATCATGTCAACCCTATTCTCTCCATTGTTTTTACACATGTGTGCATATAAGATAAAAAATGCATGGAGATTCAAGGAGATAAGGTAAGGCTGTGGTGTCAGATTAAAGATGAGTCTGGTCACTCAGGATTACCGAAAAAAATGGTAGAAAAATGAGGGTGTAATCCTGAATGATGGGTTTGATTCCTGATTTCAAGTTCCTGGATCAAAGCAATTAAGTTCATTAGTAAGCCAAATAAAATAGAGTTAATAACATTTTAGACAAAAGTCTGAGTTCTAGAGATTTCTGGTGGGGAGTTTGGTCATGAGTTATTCCGGTTTGACTGCACCAAAAGTCTAAGTGAAATGATCAATGAGAATATAAATAAATGCAATGCGCAGAGATAATGGTCTGGAATCATCATGAAACATAAACAATCCATAAACTGACTCAATAAAAAAATCAAAATGACTCAAACAACACCAAAAGAAAAAGAAAAACATAAGTCGCCTCCCCTAGACTTATCTCACACCGTCTTGGTGCGAAACAAATCCAAGGAAGGGGTAAGTAGCAAATGAAAAGAAAAATAAAATAAAATCAAGATGAAAAAAGGAAAGAGCAAACTTACCTGAAAACGTGTGATATAGTCTAGTAACTGAGACAGGGATCGATCGATCCATGGATAGGGGTCGATCGATACATGGATAGGGATCGATCGATCCCTGTCCTTCTGTCTAGTGATCTGTTTCCTACAATATTACAGCTAAAAACACGAAAAACGTCCAAAGCACCAAAAACCAAAAAAAAAAGACGAAAACACTACAAAACTAACTAAAATTAAAAAGAAAATTACTTAGTGGGTTGCCTCCCACTCAGCGCTTGTTTAAAGTCTCGAGCTTGACTATGGCTGCGGGTGTTAATCATAAGAGTCAAAAGGTCGAGCCAATGCACCTTTAGTCCTTCTCCTATTAGTGCAAGAAACAACATTTGCAAGAGAATACATGGTTTTCCATGGCAAAGAGATAATCGTGTCATCAAAGAATATCACTACCAGCATAGTATATATCTTTAAATATTCTTTGATTACTAGATGCTCATGGCAATCAAAAGCATTAAGTGGAAAGACAAAGACAACTGTAGGTTCAAACGAATTTAAGACATAATAGTCAACTTCATCTCCATCAATAATGTTAAGCACAATATTCTCATCTCTCGAGTCCATCTCAACCTCAGAATTTTCTATCTTATTCAAGATCTTATCTACATCAAGCACATCCTCAAGGTAGGATTTTTCAAGAAGAGATCTAGATGATTCATGCATAGAAAAGTTAAACTCAGGATCATGATCATTCAAAGAACACAAATAATGAATGTCAAAACATATCTCATGGTAATCCCTAGCAAACTTTTCTACTCTTAAGTCATCCATCCTTTGAGATTCAGATATCAAATCATAGCATTCATCAATGAGCAACGGAGTATATAAACTACAAGCTACATCTTCAATGCAAGGCCTGTAACTATGTTCATAATCATGAATTTCAAAGGTTGAGTCGCACGTTCCTTTGAGTGGCATGGTGGAACCCAATATATTACCTTTTTAAGTGCATGAGCAATCTGTATTTCAATGCATGTGAGCTATCTTCCTGCAAGTCTTGCCTGGTACGCGAGGAGATTCAAGCGAATCATAGCTGCTATGTCACTCCTCTTCATCATTGGATATTCTTTGCTTTCTTCATCCAACCTCACTCTTTGTTCTGGTGTAAGCACGCTTTCATCGAATGGTTGGTCTACATATGACTCCCACTTAAGTCTCTTCTCTTCTTCCAACCGTAGTAACTTCCTAAGTGATGTATCCTTTATCTAAGGCCGATCATTGTAATTCATGACCATCAAACCTGCACAGAAAAAGAGATAAAGAATAAATTAGTAACAAAATAAAGAATGCCTTAGACGCGCAATATGCAAAGCTCTAAGATGACCAAATTTTCCCCGGCAACGGCGCCAGAAAACTTGATAGCTCAGGTTTTCACCCAAGAAATCACTGCAAGCGTACAGTTAAGCATGTTCTAATGGTTCATGATCGAATCCATAGAGACCAATGATCACATGAAAACCTATAGATCAAACCCAGGCTAAAGCGAAAAGGAATAGATTGTAGGTGATGCTAAAATCAAAAAGAAAACAACCAAAAGCAGAAAATCAATCAGGAAAACATTGGACACATGGTTTTCTCAGGGAATTCAAGTCAACATTATAGTCAAATTAATTATCAGGGAAATAGAATTAAGAACAATCTTGAACTCAAATAACTAATTTAGAATCAACCTGCTTCCATAGCGCTAATTCCCTATATTATAGAATCTTTGAGACTAACTTCCGTTGCATTTCAGATTCTAAACATGCATTAGATTCAGGTTTAATAAGTTCACAAAGCGCAATAACACTTTTTTTGTTTAACACATATCAGGCATTCAAGAAATCACTTTCGGTGTATTGAAAATCCTAAGATCAGAAACTAGGTCGTGAATCCAATTTCAACATTAAACATAGTGTTAAACGAAGATCCAATAGATAATTTCTCAATCTAACAATCTAACAATGGCAAATCATGAAAACCCTTAGTGAAAAACACTAAACCCAACAATAGAACTACTCACGCATATTCAAAGAACAATCACAAGAAAAATCAATGAGAAACATTATGTAATTGAATAGAATATGAAAAGAGGTTTCACAAATCTTCTCCAATTCGAAGTACGAATGAGAGATCTTTTCCCTTAGACTACAAAGCTCTCAAAGGAGGCTTAGAGTCTCAAAAACAAGGTAATAAAACTTAAAAACGAGACTGGGTGTTTTTATATGTAATATGAGTCTTCAATCTTTGATTCCAGTTCAAAATAAGTGGTTTTCGTCGCGTCGAGACAGGGATCGAACGATCCTTATCTCGAGATCGATCGATCTCTGTCCTTCTGACAGGATGCTCATTTATGCACATTCGTTTCCTCGTTGCCAGCATGACATGTGTTCAGTAAAATGGCCATAGCGTTTGATAGCACCGTTGGATTTCTTTAAAATCACCTTCAAATTAAAGCTAACTCTTGTGGCTATCATTTGCTAAAATTCTAGCTCGATCCAACGGTGGGAAGTTTGTCAATCAAGGCCAAACTTCTGACATTTCAGCATGATTCTGCATTCCAAATATCCGTTTTTGGCCCAAATTGTTTTGTTTCTCTCCAAAGCAACCTAAAACCTGTAAAAACGTTACATAACACCAAAATGCTCCAAAAAAAAATCAAATACATATCAAAACACCATTTTTTTACGAATAAAACATCAGTAAAAATCCATAAAATACAAATACATTATTTGCTTGTTGCACCACACAACATGGGCAACGTCAAGTCTTGGCGCCGTGACCAGGGATTTACGCTTTAGCTAGAATCTTCAAAGAGATTTCTAGAATTTAAGGACTAGGTTTTACTTTTTTTGCTTATTTCACCAAAGTTTCTAACTTTCTTTTGTTGATTTTCTTTGATTTGTGAAGGTACATTATAACAAGGTCTAGAAGTGAGCCAAATACAAGGCTTCTTGACGTTTATCCTACACACATTGAAATGAAAAACTCAAGACAAATGAGAGCTATAGAAAGGCAAGCCCATCTACTAAGGTTGTGTATGAATCCAACGGAGATTGAAGAAGAAAATCCTCCACCTATGGATAATCAACCACATGAACGAATTCCCCCTCCACCTCATAGGATGTTCGTTGGTCAAGAGGATCGAGAGCACCGTCCATTCCACCACCCTAGAGGAGAACCAAGGATTGGAGAAGGCGATGAGCCATTCTGATATGATCCTAGATGAGAGGATCTCGTCCCTTGATGCACTTCACGAGTTCTGATGATGATGATTAGAAAACTATGGCTTAAACAATGGTTGATTGAATGAATCGAGTGAAACTTCTTGAAGTTGCGGAATCTCTTCAAGACTTTTAGAGTTACACACTGAATAAGAGTGTAAGGATGGATTGTTAGAAATTTCTAAGAGGTGTGGAATCACTCTTAGACTTTCAGAGTTGTGCTTGTAATGTAAGGATAGAATCCGTATACACTAAACAAGCTTTTGATCAAACAGATTTCAGAAAGAAAGTTTTAGAATAAGAAAGTGTTTGATAAGTTTTCTACAAGGAGAGCCACGAAAATATAAAGAAGAAAAGAGAGAGAGGGAGAGTGAGTTGCGAGTTGCATGAGATATAAAGGCTTGTACATGCACAAAGCCTAGGAAATCAAAACAGAAATTAAATACTAAGTTTGAACATAAAATTGGCTCCTCTCCTATGAATTTTGTCAACCCCTTTGAGCATATAATATATCACTTATTTTAGGCTTGAATTTCATCAAG
>OVAN01007474.1:0-19619 GCA_900406275.1 Anastatica hierochuntica | reverse complement strand
GTTCAAGGAACCCGAATTTGTTTTGGGAACCTCGGATCGGCCGTCTGGGAATATCATATGTGCCACTTCTGTTCAACAATGAACGGGGGTGTCACAGGGCGGTAAGTATCTAGGACTCCCTGAACAATTTGGAAGGAATAAGGTTGAGATGTTTAAGTTTGTTAAAGATAAAGTTGAGGAGAGGCTGAATGGTTGGCAAAATCGATTTCTTTCAGTAGTTGGAAAGGAAATATTGATTAAAAGTGTGGCCTTGGCTATGCCTATTTATTCCATGAACTGTTTTCATCTTCCTATGGATATATGCGACAATATTAACCGATTGCTAAGCCGATTCTGGTGGGGATATATGCAACAATTTGGAAGGAATAAGGTTGAGATGTTTAAGTTTGTTAAAGATAAAGTTGAGGAGAGGATGAATGGTTGGCAAAATCGATTTCTTTTAGTAGTTGGAAAGGAAATATTGATTAAAAGTGTGGCCTTGGCTATGCCTACTTATTCCATGAACTGTTTTCATCTTCCTATGGATATATACGACAATATTAACCGATTGCTAAGCCGATTTTGGTGGGGATCTACGTCGGAAAAACAAAAGATGTCATGGCCCAAACTTACTACATCTAAGGAAAGTGGAAGCTTAGGATTCCATGATCTGCACACCTTTAATCAAGCTCTTCTCACAAACCAAGCTTGGAAGATAATAAGACGTCCACAAAGTTCAATTTTCACAGTACTTAAACAACGGTACTTTAGGAATGGGGAGATGATGAATGTGAATGTTCGAAATGGTGCTTCTTATGGATGGCGGTCATTACTATTCAGATGTCAACTAGTGCGAAAGGGATCATGTCGTTGTATTGGGGATGGAAAGTCTACACAGGCGGGCTCCGACAATTGGATTCCCATACGACCTAGACCAGCATGATTGCTACCTTATGTAGATCCAAGCATAAAGGTTGCAACATTGATCAACTCAGAGACTAAACAATAGGATGAGCAGGCTCTTGACATGTATATAGTGGAAGAGGATCATCCTCTTATACACCAGATTTACATTCCACCAGTGCTGACTCCTGATGATTATTTTTGGGCCTTCACCAACAATGGACTTTATACGGTCAAATCCAGATACTTGTTGCGAAAACTTATAGAGGAAGACCAGGAAAACATACAAGCTCCTCTTGCAGCTTACCCTGATATTAGTCGAGGGTTGTGGAAACTGGATGTTCAACCGAAACTCAGGCATTTTATGTGGAAAATATGTTCCAATATCCTCCACACGGGAGACAATTTGCGCAGGCGGCACATCCATCTTGATTCGTTTTGTAGCCAATGTTGCTCACTACTGGAAACTGCCGAACACTTATTCTTTCATTGTCCGTATGCCATTTCAGTTTGGGGTGCGGTGGGACTAGAGCTTCCTCAAAATACTGATAATACGATCTATGCACTTCTTATGGCCACTAATAACAACCAGCGTAAAGAACTGGCTATTCATGTGATATGGCGTCTCTGGAAAGCTCGTAATGAGCTACTCTTTAATAAACAATAAATACTTACTGAGGCTGAGACCGTTAACCGAATTTGGACTGATTACCATGAATGGTTGGCGTAGAAACACGATAATTCTGGAATGCAAGGTCAACCAATTAGTGACAATCGGTGCTCTATTCAATGGATACGCCCACGAATTGGATGAGTAAAGTGTAACTAGGATGCTACATTCTTGGAGGGACAAAATACTTCATCTCTCGGATGGGTTATCCGTGACTTAGAGGGCAACGTTCTACACTGCGGAATGGAAAAATATCAAGGTCGTTATACTGTACCTGAGGCGGAGTGTACATCATTGATATGGGCTATACAAGTTGCATGGGGGCTGGGCTATCGACAAGTGGAATTTAGTGGAGACAATTTACAAATATACAGAGTGCTCATGGGTGATCACATACACTTAATTCTGCAACCATACGTAAGCACAATTTCTGAATGGAAGAGTGCTTTTGAAGAAATGAGGATTACCTTTGCTCCTCGGACTGCTAACTCTTGTGCTAATTGGCTGGCCAAGAAAGGTCTTCAGGCACAAACTAATTGGTCTTTGTATAATTTTTGCCCGCAGTTTCTTAATCACTTTGTAACTTATGACAAATCGATGGCATAATAATATGATCATTTTAAGTAAAAAAAAGGAAAACTACTTTCCAAGAAGAGGTGAAAAGTTGGAAGTTGTTCTCCCATCCTCTGAAACGAATCGTTGTTTTAAGAACCTATGAACAAGAATGTTTTGCACAAAGGGTATAACATTCTCAAGAAGAATTATTGGTCATTATGTTCTTCTAAATCGGTTTGATAGTTTATCTTGTGGATGCATGGTGTTTCTCTCAGACACCTCTTTCATGGCAGAGAAACTCACTTCTATGGCACTGATGAACCGATGATCTAATTTTGACCAAGCCCTTTGACTTTTGAATGATTCCTAGGAAGGTCAAACACTTAGAATATGTTTGGCTTTTATACTCTCTTTCAATTGTCCATTGTTCGAGCTAGATGATATTTAATATGAGCCAAGGTCAAGATTCTCACAGTCTGATAACTTAAAGATTCTAAACACTTGAATGATGCTCGGTAACTTGACCGAGGCTTTGAAAAGATGTGAATTGATTTGACTTGATATAAATGTGTTTATCTCTCTACAAAGTTCTTTATATCAGTTTCTCTCTCTAATTTTTTGAACCCCCTTCTTCATGAGCATCCTTTCTATTTATATGGGGTTAAAATCTACAGTAATCTGACATAATTATGATATTTAGCCGAGGTGGAATCTACGTGTCGAGCCCAACTTTCTTTTTTTCTTCTCTTGACATGCATCGGTTGAAAGTGGAATCGAGACCTTTGCATTTATTACGCGTGTTCTTCTTGGAGTGGAGAATGTCGAGGAAGTAGACTACATTAAATGTTGAGACGCTTCTTTGGTGAATCTTCATTAAATGCTTGTAGGCCACTCTCGGTTTCCAACTGGGTCGAGGAAGTGGCCCGTTTATCTGACACTTAGCCAATTTTTGACAAACTTCTTGATGGGCTTTCTCCTTCTGCTGGACCCATTAGTCTTTTGTTGGGCTGACATCAAATGTGTCGAGTCCAAGCTTATCAGTTGTCCCCCCGAGACTGTTACACGTGTTGTCGTGTAACTGGTCCTAATGGGTAGCAAAAGACGCGATGGGCCCAAGCGCCGAGCTTAGGGTGAGTGGGCTGTTGATTTTGAGGTGAGGTTTATGTCATCATTACATTGGACCTTTCATCTCCTTCCTCGTCTTCTATAAATATCCTCTCCCTTCCTCATTTCTTCACTTCTTCTCCATTTGCAAAAGGTAGCTCTCTCCTCTCTCTTCTTTCTCTCTCTAGGGTTTTCTGTTATCTTTTCATTGTTTCGTAGTTTTATTTCTGCGATGTCTGTTGTGTCTGTTTCTTCTCGGTCTTCTACTTCCGAATCCATCGCTGCCGAGATCTCTGAAGAAAGGGTTTTTTCAAACAACAGATCTTCATCCTCAGTTTCTGATTCTGATCACTTCTCCGAATAGTGGTTATTAATAGAGGCTAATATGGAAAGGAGAGGTGATGAAATTGTCAGTAATATTCCCGAGGACGAAATGGCAGATGCTGAGTCTGCTTCTCCTAAAGATCCTCTTCAAGAACTCCTCGGTCCTACTCAAGTTGCCGAGCCTTCAAAATCTTCATATATCAGCCCAAAATATTGGGTTTATAGCTGGCGACCACCCATAAAAGAAAAGGCTGCAAATCTCAAAGGAGGAAAAACCTGAGAAGAAGGTTTGTCTTCCAAAGTTAATTGGAAAAATGTTGTACACAGCTGAAAGCCTCGACATCACATTCCCTTGGCGCCACTCAACCCCCAGTTTAGAGATTAGAATCCCTGAGGAGCATGAGCGTTCATGGACCTGCCCTAAAGAATGGACTTGTCTTTATGAGTCCTACTTCAGGTTCCGTGGGCTTCGGCTTCCTTTTCCCCAAGTCTTTACCGACTTCTGCCAGGTTCGGCATATTGCCCATAACCAATTGATGGTCTCAGCTGTGCGCAACATGGTCTGCATTTTCGTTATGGGTAGCGAGCTCGATATTAATGTCAACCAGGAGCTTTTCGATGAGTTTGTACGCATTGGTAGAAACTCCATCATAGTCGACACTTTTTATGCCAACTTTAAGAGGAAAGTAATTACCGGAGAGACTTCCAAAGTTCAGAATTGGCACACTCATTATTCTTCATGAAGATTAATGAGACCTCGGTTTTTGACTGTGAGAGGAGTTGCCGACTACGCTGGAATCCAACCCCTGGTAGTGGTTTGGTGCAATTTTCCTTAGAAAAAATTCACCATTTTTTCTAACTCTTTGTTGTTGTGTTTTCTTTTTGCAGTTAAGATCTTCCCCTCGGAGGTTTCACTCCAGAGTTTACCGAGAACATTGAGCGTATCCAGCATCTCAGTATTTAGAATTGGCCCGAGATTCACATTAAGAGACTCGCACAAGCCTTAACCGAATTTCTGACGGTAAATGAATCTCTTGTTCTTAAACATCCACTTCCCGGTTATTTTGACTTACATAAACTTTTACAGATTTTCCAAACAAACCAAGAGCTAGGATGTGTAAGGTCTCCACTCAGCTCTCCAAAATTCATACGAAGCCGAGGAAAAAAGAAGAGTCTGCCGAGAAGACTCAAGGGGCAGGTATCGAGAAACTTGTTGTCGAGCCTTCCAAGTAACCTGCCTCAAACAAACAAGCTCTTCGAGCATAAATCCAACTAAGCCTTCAGAGCAAAATGCCTTCAAGCCTTCCACAAAGGCAAAAACTACAGTCGTAGCTCCTCTTTCCATTGTCCCAGCTGGGAAATCTGCTGAGAAGACCACCGAGGTTAATCCCGAGGGTCTCAATTGGACCGAAGACCAACTAGCCTTAGTGGATGCTGCACCGACCCCCTAGGAGAAAAACTTAACACTTTCTAGGGATGAAGAGATCTTGGCTCAACGCCAACGAAAGAGATCGACTCCTGACATTGCTAAGGGAGCAAAGAATAAAGAGAAGAAGAAGAAGAAGAAGGTCCAACACTCTGAGGACCCTAAAACTACAGCCTCTCAACAAGGCCTTCTGTTAGTCAAGAAGGTCAATATCAAACTAAAGGGTCTTCGGCTGGTGGAGGATGCTGCCTAGTGTGCTTCTCTCTTCAGGCAGATTAATACTCTTGAAGCTTTGGTCACCCTGGCTGAAAAGCTTCATTTTTCTGGTTTCTTCAAAGAGATGTCCAAATCCTTCACCGAGGTGACTCATTTTTTAAACTTGTTATTCTTAACAGTTGGCTTTGACAATGCTTTTTGTCTTTGTTTCCAACTTTTTCTTCTTTCTTTTTACAGGCTGGAGCCCTTACCAATAGTGTTGTCGAGGCTTACGACAACCTTGTCCAGGAGTTCAAGGCAAAGGAGCTGTCCTTTGAGAAAGAAGCGAAGAAGAGGGTGAAGGTTACTGTTAAGACCGAAAAGGATAAGGCCGAGAAGGATAAGGCCGTGAAGCTGAGGGAAGAATTTGCTGAGCTAGAGAAGCACCTGGTTGAAGCTCAACAATACAAGGCTGAGGACAAGAGAGAATTTGAGGCTGCCCAGAAGTCTTGGGAGATCGAGAAGAAGAATCTAGAGTATAAGCTTGCTGGTGAGCAAGAGAGGCTCCGAAAAAGCCGAGAACAGGAGGTGGCCAATGAACGCAAGAAGGTGCTCTCGGCCCGATATGAGGCATCCCTTCTCAATGCCAAGCACTTCAGGGATGAAACCAAAACAGCCGAGGATCAGAAGCTTCTTCTGGCTAAATACGAGGCCGAGTTGGAACTCATAGAGTATCTTAAAACAGAGTACTCCTACGATCCTCCAACGGATTATGTGGTCGAGGTGACAGAGAGCATGGCTGCGCAACAGAAGCTCATCGACAAGATGGAGGTCGTGGCTTTGAATGTTGAAGATCTCGACGTGACCGTCTCTCTGAAGGATCATTGCTCGGCCAATATGGGAGCAACTGAGGGTCTCTGTCTTTGACCGATGGTGTTGGGTTAAAGTCGGAAACCTCTAATGTTTAAGAAGCCTAATCCTCGACCTCTCAACATTATCACTCCTCTTTTCCTCCTCTTCTCTTTGTTTAAGTTTCAATCATTCTCAATGCACTTGTAGTTTTTCTCTCTCTTTTTTTATGTTTTTCCGAGGTCGTATATGGCTTCGCTTCTCAATTACATTATCAATGAAAAAATTCCTTTTTTGAATTTTATCTTTGCCTTTGGAAAATTTTAAAATTTTCCAAGTGAAAACGATAAGCAACCATTCTTAAAAAGGAATTTGGTTTGTTCGCGAGATCAGACTCGACTTAAGTGGAGTCAATTAGGCCATTAAGACTTTTTAGTTATCGAGCATTTAAGCTAAAGAAACAACTTAGTCATTCAGATGATCAATTTGCTTGTTTATGGGAAACATATATAGCGAGGAAGACCTCGAATTTTTAAGATGGATCGATTGGGCCATCATACGACTTTAGCAAAACTAAATTCAGTTAAGTTCATGGGGAACATAATTTGCGAGAGTGAATCCGACTTTAAGGTCGTGGAATCAATAAGCCACTTTGCTTTTACACTTAGTCTTTTTAAAAGATCATAAGATTTTATATTTTATATAAGTACAGCTGGACCTCGATGAGACTGCGTACGTATCCTCGAAAGGAATCAAGCCAACCGTAGTTAAGTCACAAAGTATGAGGATGTATTCTCAGTTTTTTTATGCTCGGTATTAAACCGAGGCTTCTTGCTGATGAAGTCAGTAATAGTAACGCTTGAGATTGATGGCGTTCCATGAATGCAGTATCTTGTCCACATTCATCTGCAACAACTCGTAGACACCCGACTTCACAGCCTTGGAGACAATGTAAGGACCCTCCCAGTTTGCTCCCAACTTAGTAATCGGTCGCTCTGCTGTATTCTCGAAAACCTTTCTTAGAACCAAATCACCTTCTGCAAAATGCCGACCTCTGACTCTGGAATTTTAATACTTTGCAGCTCTGTGTTTGTAATTCTAAACCCGAAGAAGAGCTTGATCCCGGATTTCCTCAGCTCGGTCAAGGTGATTTCTCATCATTTCATCATTCAAATTATTGTTGAGCGCTAGGATAGATTGACGGAGGCTTGGGATTGACACCTCGGTTGGTGCCATTGCCTCCATTCCATGTGCTAAAGAAAAGGGAGTTTGCCCGGTTGTAGTTCGCGAGGTTGTTTTGTGAGATCAAAGTACACCATACAACTCACCGGCCCATGTTCCAACCTCTTCTTAAGACCATCCAAGATTCTCTTATTCGTAGCTTTAGCCTACCCATTACCATGAGGATATCTTGGTGTTGACTTGGGTAGTTTTATCTTCCACCAAGCACAAAAGTTCTCAAATTTATCGGAGGTGAACTGAGACCCGTTGTCGGTTATAATTTCATAGGGGAGTGTATGCCGGCAGATGATATTTTTTCATACAAGTTTCTGAACATTGGCTGCTTTTACCCTTTTGAATGCCTTAGCTTCCACCCATTTACTGAAGTAATCGTTCAGAACCAAGATGTACTCCTTTTGTCGAGAAGGAGGCAAAGGACCAATTATGTCTATTGCCCATCTCATGAATGGATATGGTGTTGCAGAGATAGACATGTAATCGATCGGAGAATTGATCATTGGCCTGTGCCTTTGGCATTTTTCACTCTTTGCAACATGCTTTTCATAATCTGCAACCATTGTCGGCCAATAGAAGTCCTAACTGCAAACTTTGTGAACTAGAGCTCGGCCACCAGAGTGGTTACCGGCTGCACCTTCACGAATCTCCATCATTATCCTCCAAGCCTTCCTTTTTCCAACACAAGCAACAAGTGGTCCTGAAAAACTCTTCCGGAACAAATGCTCATCCATCATACAATACTGTGCACTCTTAGCCTTTAAACATCGAGCTGCCCATTTACAAGCCGACAAATCTCCATCTTCCAAATAATTTATAATCTCATCTCTCCAATCGGTCTCTGGGGTTTCCAAAATAAATTGCTCATTTTGATCAGGCTCGGTAACATCTTCATCGGCAACAGTATCAACAAACATACAATTCCCCTTTGGTAGTTCAATGCTCGGCTGATCTATACTTTCAATTGGTATGGTGCGTCGAACCGTCAGGTATGAAGTAGAAGCTAATGCAGCGAGAGCGTCGACAGATGAGTTATCTGACCGAGGTATCTTGGTTAAGGGAAAGGACTTGAACTCCTTAGCCAAATCTTGAACTATTTTGAGATACGCATCCATTCGTTCGTTTCGAGCCTCATACTCCCCATTAAACTGGTTAGCTACAAGCTGAGAATCACAATATGCCTGAATCTGCTTTGCTCCAATTTTCTTTTTTAGCCTTAACCCTGCTAAAAGAGCTTCATACTCGGCCTCGTTATTTGATGTCGGGATTTAACCGAAATGATTACTCAAGTAGCTCATTGTCTTGAGTGATGAGTCGGATACAAATCCCAGATCCATGCCTTGATGCTGACCCATCAACGTATAACGACCACTGATCATTGTCTGGATTTTCATTAATGAGTTCAGCTGGAAGTTTAATCAGGAAGTCGCCTAGCACTTGGGACTTAGCGCTTGTACGACATTGGAATTCAATTTCATAATCACTAAGCTCAACGGCCCACTTGGCAAGTCGGCCCGACAAACTTGGACTCTGAAGAATTGTCTTGAGGGGCTGGTTTCTAAAGACCATAATGGCATGGGACTAAAAATAAGGGCGCAATTTTCTGGCCGAGGTGATCAATGCCAATGCTAACTTTTTTAAGGTTGGATATTGAGTTTCCGCTCCAATCAAGGATTTATTGGTATAAAAGATCGTTTTAAGCTCTCCTCGGTCTTCTCTGACGAACACACTGCTCACTATATAAGACGAGACTACGATATACAAATAGAGTACCTTTCCTTCCTCGGGTTTCGATAATATGGGAGGAGTTGGCAAATACTTCTTCTGTTTGAAAGCCTTTTCACATTTTTTAACCCTTTCAAACCATTTGTTGCTCCTGAGTAACTGATAAAATAGCAAATATCGGTCTGTAGTTCTGGATATAAATCGGTTTAGTGCTGCTACTCAGCCTGTAAGATGCTGAACTTCCTTAGAATTCCGAGGAGAGGACATTGTTTACAGTTTGTTTCGATCACTCTCTTTGTTACCAGATAGTCGAGGAATTCTCCTGAAGTGATCTCGAAAGTACACTTGGTGGGATTGAGTTTCATGTTGTATTTGTCGAGGATTTGAAAACAAGCTCAGAGATGCATAACATGGTCATGCGCCTTAAACAATTTGACCAACATATCCTCAATGTAAACTTCCATTGTCTCTCCCAATTGATCAACAAACATTTTGTTGACGAGGCGTTGATAAGTGGCCCTGACAATTTTTTAACCAAACGGCATGACCCGATAACGATATGTTCCTCGGTCCGTGATAAATATTGTTTTTTCTTGATCGTCTGGATGCATCATGATTTGATTGTAACCCTAAAACGCATCCATGAAAGATAAGAGTTCATTTTCGGTCGTTGCTTGAACAAGTCGGTCAATATTAGGAAGGGGGAAACTGTCTTTTGGGCATGCTTTATTGAGGTCTATGAAGTCTACACACACACTCGCCACTTTCCATTCTTTTTCTTTACCACGACCGGGTTCGATAACCAATATGGATATTTCACTTCAACCACCGACTTGGCTTTTGTTAAGCGATCAATCTCATCATTTACAACTTTTGCTCTTTCTGGATCGAACTTTCGCCTTTTCAACTTAATGGGCTTGAAGGTAGGATCAACGTTCAACTCATGACAAGCAATCTTCGGATCGATCCCCGAAATATCAGAAATTGACCAAGCAAAAGTTGTTAACTTACTTTTCAAGAAGTAGATAATTTCTTCTTTAAGATGATCTGGTAGCTCAGCTCTGATATCAACATATCTGGTTGGGTCTGTTGGATCAATGTTTATCATGACAATCATTTCTTTAGTCGGTGCATCTGTATTGCTCGGTGTTTCCTCTATTGACGGTCAAGTCATCAGACAAGCTTGAGTTGCTCGGCAATAAAGCACGTACGAGATTCCTTTTGATCTCCTCTTATTGTAAAAACCCCATACTTTGTTGGAAATTTTAAGCATTGATGGTAGGAAGATGGAATTGCCCTCATTGCATGCAACCATGAAGTGTCGAGGATTACGTTGTAAATTATCGGTCTGTCAATGACAAGGAACTTGATAATCTTAGTTACCCTACCGACATAAACATGAAGCTTAATTGACCCGAATGTGAACTCTGATTGCGCATTGAAGCCTGCTAGCGGTTTAAGACTCTGCTTGATAGTATACCCAGTTAGCTCCATCTTCCACAATGTTTCTTTAAAGATAATGTTCATTGTACTCCCTGTATCGATAAGGATCAGTGTCATCTCACAATCTACAACCATTAGCTCGATTACCAGAGGATCATTATGTGGTATATCCACCCCGTAAGCATCTACTTAAGAAAATGTTATCGGTATATCTTCAACTTTCATGTTATCCTCAAAATATTGCTTCCACTTATTTGCACTAACGACTCGGCGCTCTCCCTCTTTGATAGACGAACATAGTCTGAACAATCATTTAGACCTCCCATTATCATATTAATTCTTTTTCTCGGTGCAAGTGGCAACTCGTCCTCATCATATACTTGGCCCCTTTTTGGTTCAACTGTTATAACTGCTCGGTTTTGTTGTACCGTCTAATTCTACTGTTGATGACCCTGATTATTTTCTTGCTCAAAACCTTCATTATTACTTCTTTTTCCCTCGACATTATTTTCTCTTAGAGGCACATCAATTCCTCGGTTGCATGTCTAGGTTGGTTATGGTATTGACAGAACTTGTCTGGTTCTCTTTCTTGTCCGCATACCATCTTGTTCCACGACAATTCTTTTGATTTTCGCTGGGAAACATAATAATTCGAGGCCTTTTTCCGATATCTCCACGTGCCTTTTTGTCGGCATATTCATTATCATAATGTTGCTGAGGTTCAACATATTCATCCTTAGCCTTTTCTTTCTCTTTGGAGGTGTGTTTCTTTGTCGGGGAATGTTTCTTGGTTATTGCCAATTTCTCCTCTTCAACTTCAATAAACAGAGAAGCTCGGCGGAGAGCATCTTCTATGGTCTGGGGCTTTTTGATTTTCAAATCATCTCGGAAACTCAACTCATACCAGAGAGCGTTTCGGAGGGCCGGGAGGGCTGCCTCATTCGATATCGCAATTCTTGATGTCACCTTCTTGAAGCGTTCAATGAATTTCCTGAGTGGTTCC
The DNA here is from genome assembly GCA_900406275.1 of Anastatica hierochuntica. NCBI lineage: Eukaryota > Viridiplantae > Streptophyta > Magnoliopsida > Brassicales > Brassicaceae > Anastatica > Anastatica hierochuntica. Next base: position 8,207 of record OVAN01007474.1, on the reverse strand, counting down.
TTTGGTTCCTGAGATAATGTCCAAAGATCGGCTTCAGAAGCTCGTTGCTTAATGAACATCGAATAATGCTTAAGGAAGGTGGTTGACAATTTTTGGTAACTGTCAATTTAATTCGGCTTTAAACCCGAGAACCATTACAGTGCTTCCACTTCCAGATTTTTAAGAAACAACTAGCAATGTCCAACGTCATACTCCTCTGGGGTCAATCTTGCCCTTCTCATGGCAATGCTAAAAGCTGTCACGAATTGGTTAGGATCAGACATTCCTCCAAATTTGGGAAGCGCCAACTTGTCGAGATGGCGAAGTGGAAACTTTCTAACCCGAGCAGTGAACAGGTCGCTTTGAGTATCTTTCAGAACTCGGTCGATTTTCGGAGCTGCACTGATTGCCTTGTGCATCGTTGAATTCATCTCCTGCAGTCTTATTTTCAATAGTTCAATTTCTCGGTCCCTATTATCCTCCATATCCCGTTGTTGAGGGAGTATTGCTGAAGGGAGTTCGACATTGACTCGCGGAGTTTGTGATGGTGTATGTTGGTTGGGAATTGGGTTTATGTGAAGCGGAAGGAGTCCCAAACAGATTGATGAAGCTGATTCAAGAACTAATCTGATTGCCGAGGCTGTTCGTATGGAAGCCGAGGTGGAAGGTCAACATTCCTAACCGGAGCAGATAAGGCTTCAAACCGAGCATTTGTTTGCTGAGCTATTTGTTCAATATGTACCATCATAGCCTAAAGGGATGCTTCTAGATTGGGAACGTTAGAAACTGGTATGGTTCCATGTGGATCTCCTGCTGGTGCATGCACAACTTGTGAACCTCCAATGTTTAACGCCGGGATCGGTGCACTAACTGAAAGAATGACCCCGACACCAACATCAACCGAGCTTCTCTCCCCACTACGAAATGCGATCATGTCACTTGTGACATTCATTAATGTGTCCATGCTGCTGACTCTGAATACCTAAAGTTACCTTCTGCACACTGTGATAACCTTAGTCCCCACAGACGGTGCCAATTGATGAACCGATGACCTAATTTTGACCAGGCCCTTTGACTTTTGAATGATTCTGAGGAAGGTCAAACACTTAGAATATTTTCGGCTTTTATACTCTCTTTCAATATTACATTGTTCGAGCTCGGTAATATTTAATAAGAGCCGAGGTCAAGATTCTCATAGTCTGATAACTTAAGGATTCTGAACACTTGAATGATGCTTAGTAACTTGACCGAGGCTTTGAAAAGATGTGAATTGATTTGACTTGATACAAATGTGTTTATCTCTCTACGAAGTTTTTTTATATTGGTTTCTCTCTCTAATTTTCTGAACCCCCTTCTTAATGAGCTTCGCTCTCTATTTATAGTGGGTTAAAATGTACAGTAATTCGACATAATTATGATATTTAGTCGAAGGGGAATCCACGTGTCGAGCTCAACTTTCTTCTTGTCTTCTCTTGGCATGCATCAGTTGAAAGTAAAACCGAGGCCTCTGCATTTATTACGCATGTCCTTCTTGGAGTGGAGAATGCCGAGGAAGTGGACTGCATTAAATGCTGAGACGCTTCTTTGGTGAACCTTCATTAAATGCTTGTCAGCCACTCTCGGTTTCCAACTAGACCGAGGAAGTGGCCGTTTATCTGACACTTAGCCAATTTTTAACAAACTTCTTGATGGGCCTTCTCCTTCTGCTGGGCCCATTAGTTTTTTGCTGAGTTGGCACCAAATGTGCCGAGCCCAAGCTCATCAGGCACCTTCATGATTGTTGTAGATTTCGATCGTCATGATGGAACATATTGACTTGTTGCTATAGCTATGTAACTCTCTTTTCTGCTAGACTCGCTTGACATGTTCATCATAGTTTTAACATTTTCGGTTCAGGGTTCCTATATTCGCATGAAGGACGCAAGTCCGAAAAGAGAGGGTCAATCGCCAGAGGTAGAAGTTTCAATTGGGCTTGATAACCATAGGATAACCCAGTCCAAATTTAAATGGACCGGTCATAGTCAAACACAAACATATGACGGTCAAAATGTCCCAAACCCAACTTTGTCCATGAAAAAATGGGCAAAAACCAATTGGACATTTTGTCGATTGAACGTTCAATAATCTTTAAATTTTAGGATTTGTAAAAATTGAAACAATTTTATCTTCTTTTTTTTCAAAGAAAACTTGACCATGTAGCAAATTGTGAAATACCATTTTTTGTATAAAAAATTGTGAATATTATTTTTTCAAAAATACCGGAAAAATATTTTCCGTAAAACAAAAAAACTCTCTGTTTTGACGTTAAAATCATGATTTTGATGGAAAAGTATTCTGGGAAAATTGCAGATTTGGTGGAAAAATCGCGGTTTAGGCGGAAAAGTTGTGGTTATGAAGCAGTTTAGCAGAAAATAGCGGCTTTGGCGAGAAAGTCGGGGTTTTGGCGGATAGTCGTGATTATGACGAAAAAACCACAATTTAGCTAGAAAATTGCGGTTTTTGTAGGAAAATTATGATTTTATCAATAAATTGCGATTTTGACGTAAAAATCACGTTTAATGGGAAAATCTTGCTTTTTGCGAAAAATCATGGTTCAAGATCAACCGCGATTTTGGTGGAAAAATTATTGTTTTATTGGAAAATCGCGGTTTGGACTTAAAAGTCAGATTTTGTGGAAAAATCGATGATTCTGGCTGGAAAATCGCGGATTTGACAGAAAATAATAGTGAATAATGTGAACATGAAATATTTAAATTAAATATAAAAGAATAGTTATAAATTAAAAAATTAACTATAAATTTTATCGGGCGTCCATGGACCTATCCATTTGGATATGACCTTTATTGGTCTTGGATTTTTTTTGGGACCATTGTTTATTACGGACCGACCAATTATGTCCAGAAAATTAATGGTTAAATGTGGAAAGCCTAAATAAGCTCTGGACGAACCAATTGATACCTCTAACAAGAGGAATAGGCCGAGAGGAAATGCAGGCCGCATATTGAAGAGCACGAACCATCTCGTTGAAATTTCAAAAAAAAAAAACATCATTAATGGCCAGAGTTTTGAGAGGAATAAATGGGGATAATGAGAAGTAAGTACAAAAGATCCGCGGCAGAAGATAAAACTGTCGTTACGATTCGGAACTGAAAGTAATAAAAAGAGAGGGAAATTCTTCATAGAGGGGGCGCGACTTTTTGGATCGACATTTTTACCATTATGAGCTCTAAGCCATTCTTTGGCAGTGAATGGGGACGTGGGACAGGTCAGCATTGAGGTCGGAGCGGGGCGGTTTTTATGTAAGTCACCATTCACAATAAATCAGCTTTTTCTGCACTATCAAAACTGTTGTCACCATTCGGAACTAAAGGCTCCAAATGTAGAAGCGGATTGTGTGAGCGGGACAAGTAAATTAGATAGTATGGTGTGGTGTGGTTGAAGTACGGTTCGTGCGGAAAACTATAGGTTGTGAATGGAGGCATTAATGTGGTGCGATTTTCAGGGTATGTTTTAAAAACCACAACCCAATTACCATTCACATTTATCAAGAAAACTGTTAAAAAGTCTTATATACCCTTCATTAATACTTTTAAAAAATCTCTCTCAAATTAATACATTAAAGCAATGAGGTTAAAACCAGAGTTATGCTTATAAATTTGCATCGAAAATGTAAAATGACACTCTTTGTGGAACAAAAATAAAACCTCAAAACGACACTTTTTGAGAAACGGAGGGAGTAGTCTTTATAAATTTTTTGCTCAAAACTACTACTGTTAGTTTTTAAATGAAGGAAGTCGTGTGTCTCTCTTCTTCATAATGTGTCTCTCTCGTCTTAAAGTATCATATTTTTTAGTTTAATTTAATTGCTATTATATAATTATCATTATGTGGGAATACAAATTAAATTTTTGTCAAAACTTTGAATTGTTTGTTATGAAAAAAATTAATGGTAAAATTGTAATAATAATTTGATTTCTAGTTTTTACGATTTTTTTTTAATTTCAGTAAGACGATAAATAAGTTTATTATATTTGTAAATAAAATTTTTATTTTGCGCAAAATATTTATAATTTTATTTGTGGTAGTTATAAGTATAAAATATTTATTTATTGTCTTTATAAACCAATTTTTTATCAATCAACAAACTGATTTTGCACCGTAAATTATTTTTCACCAATCAATATTATTTTGTACCGCTTTTTTTGCATTAACCGCACTTATCCTGCATTCCGCTCATACCGCAATTGAACTGCACCGCAATTTAAATATGCTTTTCATGCACCATTAAAACCGTTATTACCATTCGAACCCTATGATTACAGAATAAGTGCGGTACATGTAAAATAAGCGGTACAAGATAATAGTTGAATGGTAACAAACTAATATGCAGGTAAAATAAAATATATATTTAAAATAAAATTCTAATTTACAAATATAACAAAATTTATTATTTTTTTATTTATGATTGTATTGTGTTACCTTAAATTTAAATATAACTAATATATTTTTAAAAAAATATAAAATTATATTTACTTGTACAATATTTTTAAATCTTTTATTTAAAATTGAGGTTTAATGGAAAAAGTGCATAGTTGATATGGTCAGTATTAAAATATAACTATTAATAAAAAAAGAAAAGTAAAAAGAAAAAAAAACCCATCTCTACCACATCATCTATTGTGCGTTACGATCTGCCCTGCTTTTTTTTATTTTACACATGTTTTAAAATCCACCCCAAAATTTTTTACTTTAAAGTCCTCCCCGCAACTTTCATTTAGGTTATGGTTGTGAATGGAGGACATGGGGCGGGACGGGTTTTTTTTGTCACCATTCATGTTTAATAGCAATGGCGGGGTGGATTTTAAACACAGTAAGTACGGGGCGGGATTATAAAAAATAACTATATTTTCTTTGTGTACAAAAAAGAAAAGCGGGGCGGATTTAAACGCACCGTACGATAGAGATGTGTTATCTATTTTTGTACTTTTTACTATTCTTTTTAATTATTAGTTATATTTTAGTAGTTAAAATATCAAATTATCAACTACCCACTTTTTCATTTAAACATTGATTTTAAATAAAAAGTTTAAAAGTATTGTATAAGTAATTACATTTATGTCCAAAATATTTTCTAATAATTGTTATATTTGAACATTATAACTACTATCTATTCAAAATTTTGAAATTTAAAATATACACATTTTATTCATTAATTATACAAATATATTTATTTTTATATTATTTATGTTTTGCACCGTTTGTTTCTTTTTTCCTAGTCAACACATTTAGTCCGCATCGCAAATTGCTTTTCACCAATCAAACTTTATTTCATACCGCTTTCTATGCATTAAATAAAGTTTAAATCCACAGTTGAACTGCACCGCAGTTTAAATCCGCTTTTCCCACACTATCAAAATCGTTGTCACCATTCGGAGCCATATGGCTCCGTTTGGAGGATGCGTTTTTAACGTGCGGCCCGTTTTTTTTTTGCCTTTTTAGTGGGCTCTCTATAAGTGTTACCATTCGTGAGAAAAATATAAGAGGTGCGTATTTGTTTGATTTATTATTAAAAAATCAAACTTTGAAGCGTGGTACAATTTCGTGAAGAAAGTCACTAGACTTTTGCTCTACAGTAATAACACATCTCTTTGCGATATTGTACCGCACTTCAAAGTTTGATTTTTAATAATAAATCAAACAAATACACACCTCCTTATATTAGAAAAAGATGTGTTATTACTGTAGAGCAAAAGTCTAGTGACTTTCTTCACGAAATTGTACCGCACTTCAAAGTTTGATTTTTTAATAATAAATCAAAAAAATACGCACCTCCTTATATTTTTCTCATGAATGGTAACACTTATAGAGAGAGCCCACTAAAAAAGCAAAGAAAAACGGGCTGCACGTTAAAAACGCATCCTCCAAACGGAGCCATATGGCTCCGAATGGTGACAACGGTTTTGATAGTGTGGGAAAAGCGCATTTAAACTGCGGTGCGGTTTAAATGTGGATTTAAACTTTATTTAATGCATAGAAAACGGTATGAAATAAAGTTTTATTGGTGAAAAGCAATTTGCGGTGCTGAATAAATGTGTTGACTAGGAAAAAAGAAACAAATGATGCAAAACATAAATAATCTAAAAAATATATATATGTATAACTAATGAATAAAATGTGAATATTTTAAAACTTCAAACTTTTGAACAGATAGTAGTTATAATGTTCAAATATAACAATTATTAGAAAATATATTGGACATAAATGTAATTACTTATACAATACTTTTAAACTTTTTATTTAAAATTAATGTTTAAATCAAAATGTGGGTAGTTGATAATTTGATATTTTAATTACTAAAATATAACTAATAATTAAAAAAAATGATAAAAAGTACAAAAATAGATAACACATCTCTACCGCACCATGTTTGGTGCGTCTAAATCCGCCCCTTTTTTTGTATATTCTGCTCCGAACTTACTGTGTTTAAAATCTGCCCCTTCATTGCTATTAAACATGAATGATGACAAAAAAATCCGCCCCGCCCCATGTCCTCCATTCACGACCATGACCATAACCTATATGAAGGTTGCGGGGAGGATTTTAAAGTTAAAAACTTTGGGGTGGATTTTAAAACATGTGTAAAATAAAAAAAAGTGGGGCAGATCGTAACGGACCATAGATGATGTGGTAGAGATGCTTTTTTTTTTGCTTTTTACTTTTCTTTTTTTATTAATAATATATTTTAATACTTACCATATCAATTATGCACTTTTCTCATTAAACATCAATTTTAAATAAAAGGTTTAAAAATATTGTACAATTAATTATAATTTTATATTTTTAAAATATATTAGTTATATTTAAATTTAAGGTAACACAATACAATCATAAATCAAAAAAATTCCCACCAATTATATCCCGTCATGTGTTCGCCATTCAAGGTCTGTTTTTTGGTTGTTTTTTTCAAAAGATTGTAAAAGTTTTTTTTTGGTTAAATAGATATTGTAAAAGTTCATTTTTATCCTTCGATCTTGTTTCATATTTTATTATATTCTAATAAACGAGAGACTTCGATCCTCATTTTCTTTGTCTTAAAAAGTTACAAACAAAGAAAAACCCTAATCTTAATTATGAGGTCGGATCTGGAGTCCATCACAATCTTAGAGTAGTCGGTGAGACAAGGGATCAACTGTTTAAGACCAAAATCAACGCAAGCTCTTAACCGAACTCTTAACCTTTTTTTAGTTAAAAATAAAAATAAAAATAGAATTAGCTAAGAACCCGAGCTTTAAAACTCTTGGGGAAGAGCCGCATCTTAGGCGGGTTCTTCGTGCATTTTTACTTCTTTTTTTTCTTTTTTGTTTCGTGTCTTCTACTTCATTTTTGTATCGGTTTCGGTTCGGTTTTTTTTGTTTTTTCGGTATTTGGATCCATTTCGGATCCGTTTTATGATTTTTCGGATTTCGGATCCGTTTAAAATATCCCGATCCGAACCGAAAATACCTGAATATATCCGAAAATATACCAAAAAATACCCGAAAATAATTGAATATATCTGAAAATACCCGAAAATATCCGAGCATTAATACCCGAATGAACCAAACCGAAACCAAAAATATTATTTTTTTAAAAAAATATTTTTTGTAAGAATCCATTAAAGGTTCATGCAATAATACCCAAAATACACTAAAAACCTCTAATGGGTCTCTTAACTTTAGTTTATTATTTAAATAATACTTAAGAACTCCAGATGGGGTTCTCCATTGATCATGACTTTTTCCGCTTCGGCTTAGGATATTCATTTTTACACTAGTGTAAATTCTTTATATATTTTATTTGTGTCAGGATTCAACGGTTATTGTGTGAAAAATATGTTGTGATCGTTTAATCAACCAAACATAGAACATTGTTGTAACGCCCGTTCCGAGTGAACCAGGGTTAACCAACCGGTACAGCAAAAACCCACCAATTTGAACTTTAAACCGCCGCTTCTAACACAAACCTGAAAAAGACAAAGATGGGAGGGACAAGAAGAGAGGGGTGAGTGACAGGGGAATCACTCAGCGAGGGGGTGNAGTCCTAGAAACATGCAGCAAACATGGCACCTAAAGCACCCAAAGAAAACACAGAATTGGTCCTAGACAGCTTCAGTGACTGTCAGCACCCCCCGAAGAGGGTTACACAGCATAGGCTAAGTGCCTATACACACCGCCCAGTGGACGCTTTAT
>OVAN01007473.1:1668-19620 GCA_900406275.1 Anastatica hierochuntica | reverse complement strand
CTATCTCTTGTTCTTAGAATTCGAAATTTCCAGCCTTGATTCTCGCAGAACTCATCCAAAATTACAGATCTAAAAGTCTGTCTTTTCCTGTTCAGAGATCTTGGGTGCATCAATCAGTGGTTGGGAGTTTGAACTATGTTCAGTCATGTACTCCACCAGATATCAGCTTTGTTGTTGGAATGCTGGGTTGATATCAAAGTAATCCCAAAATTGACCACTAGAAAGTTGCAAAGAAGGTTCTCAGATACTAACAATGCACCAAAGAGCACATGCTTACATATAGGAGATTTGTTCATTTAGAGGTCGCTGGGTATTCAGATTCAGACTATGCTGGATGCGTTGATAGTAGAAAATCGATGTTTGGCTATATGTTCCTATTAAGTGGGGGAGTAGTATCATGGATGAGTAGAAAGAAATCTCTCGTTGCTACTTCCACTATGGAGGTTGAATTCGTGGCATGCTTTGAGGCGAGGGTTCACGCATTGTGGTTGTGGAACTTTCTCTCAGGGCTTCATATTGTGGAAAGTATATAGAAGCCGCTGAGATTTATTGTGATAACTCCGCAGCAGTCTTCTTTTCAAGGAACGACAGGTATTCGAAAGGTGCTAAGCACATGGAGTTAAAGTACTTGTCTATTAAAGAAGAAGTGCAGAAACGTAGAGTGTCGTTTGAGCATATCAGGACAGATATGATGGTAGCGGATCCGCTAACTAAAGGTTTACCATCCAAGGCATTCAATGGCCATGTATAACGTATGGGTATTATAGATAAAACCTTGCTACCCTAAATGGGATATGCTTGTTATGTATTTGAAACTCTAAATTCACTTAAAGTATGTTTCTACTTATTGAGTATGTTATCAATAAAATATGTGTATACACTTACAGATCAAAGATAGCACAAGAATTAAGATTCTTCTCAAATAAAGTCTACACTTTATAAAGTTAGAATTGATGTGTGATAAATGGAAGAGACCATATCGCATAATGATGTGCAACCTTCATGATTCAATCAATTCTTAATTTATTTAAAAGTAAGATGAACTTGATATAAACGCGGGCATTGTAGTTATTAAACCCTTAAGTCGACACAAATGTCTAGTGGGATAATGTAAGAATATTTCTATTATTATATGACCTAGTTTAATTATAATTTTCACGTTCATACTAAAGTTATGAATTCTAACATTAAAGACGATACCGTGATTGATCAGTTTTGATTAAAGACGTTCGGGTTTGAATGTATTGATAACCCTTCTCCCTTACCTTATTTATGTGTCTTTCGTATGATCATATATATATATATATATGATCATTAATATTTTTAAGTAGTTATATTCTTTATTAACCACTATATATATATATATATATGTATATATGTATGTATGTATGTATATGGCAGTTAATAAATAATATAACTACTTAAAAATAATGCACATATATAATATATATTGTGGTGGTTATTTATGGAGAGTTGTGTCTCTTGACATAATGACATCTCTTCATAACTATAGAAGGTTTCATATCTCTTATGAGAGACATAACAATCTCTCTTACACCATAAAAGGTTTCGATCAAAAGGATTAAGTAAAAAACTTTTAAAGTTTCTTTTCCATCAAAAGAAATCACTAAAGTTCAAGGTCAAAAAGAGGAAGAAATCAATTGGTGAATTGATTCTAATACCAAACCACATTAAGCATGGATCGAGGTTAGTTTCTTCTTCTCTAAGAAACTTATTGGGTTGAATTAAAATGAATTTAGAAATGGTCTTGGGATAGATTTCATAAATGAAATCATGAAAGTATTTAGCATATAATATTCCTTATCTTAAGATTATGGATTAACAACAAGTTTTGTTTGTTAACAATCTGAATATGGGTGCGAATAGGTTGATATCTATACCACCTTAATCGTGGAAAGGAACTATGGATAAAAAGCTGCATAGCTTCAAAATATATTAGTATATTTTTTCAAATAAGAGTAACATGGTTGAACATCTTTAAGAAGTAACAAGCCACCACTATTAGGCCACCAAGGACTTGATTTTATGTCTATCTTTTTATGTTCTACGATTCACTATATTGAAAGAATCTTTACAATTGATTTGAACTCTATTATTAAGTTAAATCTTGATATTTGATAAATATCGAGGAAACTTTTCTAATTATCTTACCATGTTCTCTGGTTCAGTGATTTGGCCATTTCATTGATGTTTTTAAATAAGGTTTCTCCTTTTGATAGATTATTCTTTCTAACTTTTGCATTTCTCCTTTTCCAATATGAAAAGATGTTATCATGTATTCTTTTGGTCGTATAGGTCATTTGTTAGTACTCAAAATCCGAAATCTAGAACGACCCCTTGGATTTCAGGTCCACTAAGGGCCCATGGAATCTTAGCCTTCTTCCTGAGGGATTCCTCTTCACCAAGTTTGTCCCGAGTCACTTATGTCTCTCAGTCAACACTGTCGCCGCCGCCGCCGCCGCCGCCGTTGTTTTCCTCCACTATCGCCGCTCAGCCTCCTCTATGACGCCATTTCCTTTCCCTCTCTCTCTCCGTCGCGAATCTCTTCCTCTTTCCTGCCTAGGAGCTTTTTTTTTCTTCCTTCCTCCTACGCTTCGCGACGCTGCAACTTCTCTCCTCCTCCTCCAGCGGTGTCACCGCTTCTTCTTTTTCTTCTTCTCTAGTTTCTTCATCTCTCTTGGTCACGGTGCTTCCTCATCGCTGCCATGTCTCTCTCCCTCTCCTTCTCCCCTTTGCTCAACATTATAACCATTAACCCTCCCTTTCACTCTCTCTCTCTCACAGACTCTATCTCTTTCCTTCTTAATCTCTTCTTTCTCTCTTTTCGCAAACTGATGGAGGCTTAGAGATCAGAATAAGGTTAAAGGATTTTAGGAGGAGATAACTGGGACAGTTTAAAATAGAAAGACTTAACAGGCCTCGGGAAAACAAGTTTCTAAAAAAGGCAGGGATATGGATGTTACAATTCACCCCTCCTTACAGAGACTTCGCCTCTAATTTTGAGACAAATCGTAACACCCCGAACTACGCTCGTTTGATATGCCTGCACATGAATTTGGTTGAATGTACAACACATAAGCTTGGTCTTCCTTGATCAAGTTTTGGATTAGGTAAGGAAAAGAATATATACCAAAATAAATTGTGCTACCCTACTTGGAAGGAAAAAGAATAATAAATAAGGAAAACTCATCTTATTCAGCATATAGTTCTAAAAGTCAACAATCACAACGGATAAACAATTTAAGGATACCTTGATCCTATTGCCCTAATGTTACCCCATATTTCCCATGATTCGCTCTTCGAATAGACGTCTCCACCGGAGTCGAAATAAGAATTCATCGGTGGTCCATTGGAAACATCTATCATCTTTGGCTCCTCCTCCCGATCCTTATCAGAGTCCTCGTATGAATCCTCGTTCGACTCTGATCAAAATCATCGTCAGAATCCTCCCCTTCCAATGCCTCTTCCACTAACGCATCAAAAATCTCCTCAAGATCCTCCTCCTGATCTGGCTCCATGTGTTCTTCCTGATCCTCCTCTGATTCCACCTCTCTGTCTATGGCCTGGTCATCGTCCTGATCCTCCTCTTTCTCTTCTTTCAGTTCTCCTTCAGACTCCTCTTCTGGAACTTCATCAGGTTCCGCCAGCTGCACCGCAAGTCTCTTCAGGTCCGCCATCGGCTCCTCCTCATGAACATCTCATGGGCCCTCCTGAGGGGCTTCCTCCGGATTACTATTTGGCTCGGATTCTTTGTTGGAACTGGATTCCGAATCTGCACGCATGTACCAACGTTTAGCGGGGTGGCGAACCCTGAGCGGTGGCAAGGCCAACCGCGATCCATACCCCTTGCGATGCACCCTCATCATGGGATTGAGTCGGATCCCGTCTCCTAGGTATGGTCCTTCACGGTACCTGAAAGGAACAACAAGACAAATATGATTAGAAATTATGTTAACATCGGAGTTGGTGATTTGAAAACTCTTTTTCAATTCTGTGTTATAGTGGTTGGCTAGAAAAACTTTTCTTTTTTAAACTTCAGATTTTTCAGAAACAATTTGGCTTTGAAAAACTATGACCCTTTTTAGAAAATCTTTTTAAAAAAAAATCATAACCTAGTAAGACATTGTTTTTTGCAATCTTTTCTCAAACCATTTTCCATAATATCTAGTTTAAAAACGGATTCCCATCGATTAAATCCGTTTGATTTGTCTCACCTTGTTTGTCATCATGTTGATTGTCTCCTTGTTGTTCATCATCGTGTGCAAAAAATGGATTATCAAACATGTTTTCAAAAAATCCTTCGACATCAACCTCTAGTTCGAGGTGATGGTGTCTCTGTATCCTGTCTTCGTCTCCTTGTTGTTGTTCTTGTTGGTGACAAAGAACAATTGTCATGATATGTTCTATAACATACTGTAGGCCACTTGTAACCCTTGCGTGAAGTTTTCTAGTGTTTGTTTAAGGTCTTTGATGTCATCAATTTTACTTTAAGAGGAGCTATCAAAAAAGGAAGCGTAAGATTGAGCTTAGGATTAAAAAACTTAAAGCTCTGGAATCTTATATCAACTGATGTAGCGTGAGCTATGTATAATTAAAGAAATCTATTTAGTCTAAAAATTCCTAGGTATCGTTGCCTTCTCGAACACGTTGGAAGACCAATCTTTAGCAGTGAACAAGGCCAAGAGTTTCAAAAGCTCTTTGTAAATAAATCAAAAGAATAAGTTGTATCCTTTACAAAGCGCCTAAGATCAATTTACATAAGATGTAAAACTTGTAGTCCTAATCGAACTAGTAAAACAAAAACCATAATTATCCAAATAAAAATTAATATAAATAAAAACCAAAGCACTAATTAAATGAGCTCCTTCGTTTTAAAACTCTTCAACCTCTTTCGCCTACATCACAAGCTCTGTCGTATATAAGCATCATTCAGAGAAAATGCTCTTAACGACTTACAACATGTACTACTTTACAAGAAAGAGGGCGACGTCAGCTTGTCAAAGGGGCTAACTCTTAGTATGGTGACAAAATAACAACCATCTCACCTAAATGGGATGCTTAAGACTTTTCTTGAATTGTCGGCAAATGAACGTCAAAGGAATTGACGGGGCCCGACCAAGAGGCAAGCCTTATGACTGCCATTTGACTTGAGGAACCAACAAATGCAATGACTCTCTGCCAAGGAAGAGTGGACTCCCTCACCCCGCATGTAGGCGACTTAAATACAAGGCCCTTATCTACAACTGAGGATGAGACACATGTACTCCACGAATTTGGACTTAGCTCAACACGGGATGGGGGGAAATATATAACATACGACCTGGTTACCACTCACCGAAAGGGAAGAGATTGAGGAACTAAAGAACTCGCTAGGTCAAGAGTATGTGTACAAGGATCCATACGGTAACACATTGCACCATGGAGGTTGATCAAATCATCAAAGAGACTCAGAGGACGCCACTCATAGTTGAGATCGTAAACATGACTGTCCAAAATACCAAAAAGATCAAAATCCTGATCTACGGCGAAAAGATTAACCTAGGCCCCATATGAGAGTATTCTATATCACAATGGGTTGGCGCACCTGAGGCCATGGAAAGGGATGCGAGATACTGCTTGTCTTCATCGAGCATCTGGTCGTGTTCGCTCTAATCTGATTCAGAAGGCTAAAAGGAATCTCAATTGGGAGTTTCAAGAAATTATCAACCATTTTCATCAAGCTTTACTCAATGTTCATAAAATGGAGGACATCAAACTCATACCTCTGAAAACTCTCCCAGAAATAAGATGAATCACTATGTACCTTCATCAGCTGGTTTAAATTGGTAATATCTAGTATCATGGTCAATGATAAGGTAAGGATCAAGCTTCAGGAGTGTGTTGTGGTACGAATGTCACACCCGTAATGATCAATCGAAAACTATTTGAGATGCCTTTAACTGAGGAAGAGAAGAAAGTGTTTTCCAGAAAGATGATCCGTAGGATCTTGTTTTAATCTCGAGATAACAACATAGGTGCACAGTTAAATCACTTGTATATTAAATGGGGTATAATCAACAAGAAATTTGTTAGTACAATAGGTTACAAAGATTCATCGTAAGATAAGTCAAATGAAAGTGGTTTAGTTTTATTCACTATCACCACACAAAGGTAAGTACTAAACAAAGAAACAAGAAAAGAGTAAACATTATCAATACTAACTGACGATAGACAAAAATCTATGAGATAATTTGTCACGTCATTTTTTGTCAACAACAAAGTCTTCATTTATAAACCTCTTGAAAAATTCACACTTCCGCAAGGATACGATTTGTACGATCTAGTATAAGAGGATCATTTAAGGATTTAAAGCTCTAGATGAGATAATCTAAACACAAGAAATTAACTAAATTACTAAGTCTAAGTGAAATTGAAATTAGGTTGGAATTGTCATTAATCATGAAGACAACTAAGTGTATAATGTGTGTCAAGTTACACTCATATTAATAACAATATACTGCAAGTGCCCAGTAGACGAAGTAGTACTAAAGGATCGACTCCACGAGGACTAGTAGTGCACTAAAGATCTATGAACTGACAAACTAGCTAGGCGATTGATGTATTCATATGTTATGAGTTTTTATTATGATTTTATTCGAGATTTATGGTATTTTTATATGTATTTGGTTCTTTTTGGACTAGTTTTGTATTCTTTATTGTTTTTACAAGTAATAGGCTTGATGCGTGGAAATGATCAAATATTGGATTATTTTCACAAGCTTGAATGAGACATCATTTGAAAAAATGAAGATCCAATCATATTGATAAGGATCGACCGCTCCCTGCCAAGGGAGAGGCTGCTCCTTGTCATGACACATACCAGAATTGTTCTGAACCAAACCGAAAATTAAGACCTAGTCACATGTTTGATACCTAGACTCGACTTCTATTTTGGATTATGTTGTTTTTTTTGAGATTTTGAGCACAAAAGAGCTTTGTAAACTTAGGGAGACGATTCTATACCTCTATTTCGTTTCAGAGAAAGATTTGTGAACCCTTTTACTCCTTCAATTGCAAGTTACAATATGTTTTCCTTTTAATTCTTTTGTGATTGTTCTTTGATTATGAGTGAGTAGTCTTCTAGTTGGGTCTAGGGATTCTCACAAGGGGATTTCATGAATCTACGATTGCTAGGTTGTTAGATTAGAGAATTATCAACTGATGTTTGTTTATCTTATTCCCTTAATGCCTAAGTTGTCTTAATCACATTGTTTATGAACTTAGCTTATTTAACGTACCGAATGTGTTTGATTTAATGCCTGAAAGAAGTATAAATGAACAAATTGTCTTAGACCAATGAAAATTGATGCGTAAGCAATTTGTGAACAAATCAATCATGTTTAGAAGGCATGTTTACGATTCAAAACTCAATGGAAGTTAGTGTATAGGATCCTTGAACATAGTTAGTTAGCACTACAGAAGTAGGTTAATTATAGTCTTGTGAATTGAGTTCATGATGACCCTTAAATGTTTCTCTGATAACAAACCTGCTATCCTGATGAAATGATTTTCCTGAGCTTGTGCCCAACGTTTTTGTCTGATTGATTTACAAGCAACTTGTTTCACTGCTTTTATTTGCTTGTTTCGATTTACTGCATCCTTCACAAAATTTTCTTTTTTGTTCGTAGCCTGCATTTAATTCATAGTTCTATATGTGACCATTGGTTCTTGTGGATTTGATTTTGATCCACTACAATGTACTTAAGTATATATTTGTAGTAGATTATTCGGATGAAAACCTGAGCTATCAAGTTTTCTAGCGCTGTTTTCGGGGACTAATTAGTCGTCCTAGAGCTTTGGATCATTGCGTGTCTAAGGCATTTACTTTACTTTGCTTAATCTCCTCTTTAATTTCTTTTTGTGTACTTGGAGGTGCATGAACAGACCTCACACTTGGAGTTAGAGATCAGAAAATCTACTTCAGTTGGATCAAGAAATTGGTCGCTTAGTGAGAGTACAGAAGAAAGAGAAGCCACTTGAGGGTATTCTGGAGTCTGAGTTTGAAGACATTATGGCTGACAACATTGGGAACTTACATATTCAGAACAATTCTCCTTCTTATGGAGATCTTCCAGGAAACTATCGACCTGGTGGATGTGGTATCAATGCCACTGTTCGACAAAACAACCAGCAAAATGTTGCAGCTGCGGGGCAACACGGCGCAAATCAACCTTAGCACAGGATGACTTTGGCGCAATACGATACTCTTGAAGCATTTTATGTGTATCAGGTTGGGATTCGTCTGCCTCTTCTTGAAAGGAGAGACTTTCATATCAAGACTAGTCACATCAACTTGTTGCAACAAAACCAGTTTCATGGGTTACCTTCTCAGAACCCAATTCCCCACTTAGAGAAGTTTGAAGAAATCTGCAACACCATTTGCTAAAATGGAGTACCTGCTAAGGCTCTAAAGTGAAGGTTATTCATCCTCTATCTCAATGACAGGGCTATGAGATGGTACAACGATATGGAACCCGAATCTTTGACTACTTGGGATGATATTAGAGATGCTTTCTTGAGGAAATTCTTCACAAAGTCCATATCTATGTCTCTCAAAAACAATATCGCTTGATTTCAGCAGTTGGGTACAAAAAAATTTCCATGAATCCTAGGACAAATTCAAAGAGCTTACGAATGATTGCCCTCATCATGGCTACACAAGTTGGAATCTCCTCAACATTTTCTACAATTGAGTTGAGGATAAGTATCAGAACGCTGTCGACACTGTAGTAATGGCAATTTCATTACAAAGATTGTGGAAGAATCATACACCTTGGTGAAAAATATGGCGAGTAGCCAAGCATCTGGTTCTCAACAAGGAGAATTTTCACTTCATGGTGTAGGATGGAATTTTTTTTTGTCACAGGATTTCAGAGAAAGGTATTGAAGTAGTCAAAGCCAAAATCGAAATGATGACAAGTCTGCAGCCTCGTACTTTTGTCAAAGATATTCGCTGCTTCCTTGGGCGTGCGAGCTTCTACAGACGGTTCATCATGGACTTTTCTAAGATTGTCAGACTTCTGACTAGCCTTCTCTGTAAGGATGTGAAGTTTGATTTTTATTCTGATTGTTTTTTATCTTTTCAGACAATCAAGGAAGCCCATGTCAGCGCTCCAATTATGCAATCTTCTAAATTGGGATTTCCCTTTTGAGATAATGTGTGAAGCCATCGACTATGCAGTAGGAGCAATGTTGAATTAGAGAAAGGATAAGAAGATCCATGTGATTTACTATGCTAGCAGGAAACTTGATGACACTCAGATCAAGTATGCTACTACAGAAAAGAAGTTGTTAGTAGTGGTGTAGCATTCGAGAAGTTCAGACAATATTTGGTGGCATCATAAGTCATTGTTCACACTGATCACGCGGCTTTGAGGTATCTTATGTCTAAAAAGGATGCTAAACTGAGACTGTTGAGATGGATTTTACTACTACTAGAATTCGATTTGGAGATTCGAGAAAAACAGAGAATCGAGATTGGGGTTGTCGATCACCTGTCTTGCCTGCAAGTGGAAGCCTAGACTCCACTTGATGAAAATCTTCCAGAGGAGAATGCTACATGGTCACCTTGCTGGAGGATGAGTATTTCACCATTAGACAAATCCATGATGAGATTCCTTAAGTTCGCAGATTTTGCAAATTATCTGAGTGCTGAAGTAGAGCCACCAAATTTCACAGGTTATGTGAAGAAGAAGTTCTTCAGAGACGTCAAAAATTATTTTCTGGGATGATCCTTTTCTCTAAAAGAGTTGTTCTGGTGGACTTTTTCGCAGGTGCATTCCAGAGTCAGAAGTGCAAGATATTTTTTATCATTGCCATGGTTCAGAGTATGTTGGACACTTCACTAACTTCAAAACAGTTTCAAAGGTACTACAAGCAGGCTTCTGGTGGATTAATATGTTCAAAGATGCCCATGATCTCATTTCTAAGTGCAATGCCTATCACAGAAAGGGAAATATCAGCAAGAGAAACGAGATGCCTCAAAACTTCATCCTGGTTTGAGGTATTCAATGTATCGGGTATTGACTTCATGGGACAAGTCCCACCATCATATGAAAATCAATACATCTTGGTTGTTGTGGACTCTATTTCCAAATGGGTTGAGGCGCTTACCAGCCCTACAAATGACGCCAAGGTAGTCTTGAGGATGTTAAAATTAGTGATCTTCTTGCGATTTGGTGTTCCCAAAGTTGTCATTAGAGATGGGTGATCTCATTTCATCAACAAGTTGTTTGAAAGTATGCTGAAGAAGTACGGAGTTTGCCATAAGGTAGATACACCTTATCATCCTCAAACCCGTGGTCAAGTAGAGATTTCTAACAAAGAGATCAAGGAAATCCTAGAGAAGACAGTTGGCAAGATGCATATGGATTGGGTTATGAAGCTCGATGAAGCTTTATCGACATACCACACTGCATACAACACACCCTTAGGAACAACGCCATATCATTTGGTCTATGAGAAGTCTTTTCACTTTCCTGTTGAGTTGGACTACAACGGATTATGGGCTACCAAGTTGTTGAATTTCGACATCTATCTAGCAGCTGAGAGGCAGATGATTCAAATCAACGAACTCGACGAGATAAGCTAGAATGACTATGAGAACACTAGGATCTATAAGGAAAGGAAAAAGACATTCCATGATAAGAGGATCATTCCAATCTATTTCGCTGCAGGAGATCATGTACTACTTTTTAACTCACGTTTAACGTTTTTTCATGCAAGCTCAAATCGCGTTGATCGAGACCGTTCACAATCGTTGAAGTGCGACCATATGGAGCTGTTGTTCCTGAAGACAACAGACGGAGATTCACTATAAATGACCAAAAATGAAATTTATAATTTGAGTACACGTCACCCGAAAACGGAATGCGAGTTCCATCGGCGGATTTACCCGCCGCTTGATCTCATTGCATTCAGGCTCGTGACTTTATACAAGCGCTGAGTGGGAGGCAACCTATTAGGTAGTTTTTCTTTAATTTAGTTAGATTTTTGGTGTTTTCATTTTTGTTTTTGGTTTCTCTATGTACTTTTGGGTTTTGGATGCAGAAAACGTGAAAATCAGGGCAGACGGACAAGGATCGGTCGATCCTTGTCCAAGGAGAACCAGATCCTTGTTCAAGGAGCATCTGATCCTTGTCAATTTACAAGACGCGAAATTTTTGACAAAGAGATAAGGATCGACCGCTCCCTCCTGAGAGAGCTGCCACTCCTTTTCCCGAAAAAGCAATAAGACTCGCGAAGAACATCACTCAGGTTCTCAAATTTGTTTTCTCTCTCTCGACTCAAAAATCACCACTCCTCGTTTTTACTCAATTCTCCACGGATTTGAGTGATTCTTGAGGCTGAATTCATTAGCTTTCCATCCTATTTAATCCTATATGATAAGTTTTTTCCAAATCCAAGGTATGTGCACACAATCTAACTTTGAATTTTCGTCACTTTAAGGGTGGATTTTGGGAACTTTTGTTTCTTCGATTTTCACTCTAAATTTGGTGCTAGAATGATGATATCTACATGCTAGATGATGTTTCGAAGTAGGATTGCACTTGAATTAGGTTATTTGAGGAATCAACTTGGTGACTTTGTGGTTTCGCGTTTCAGACGCCTTCAATTTGCGAAGATGCATGTTTTTGTTGTTTTGCCTTGATTGTTGATGATATTATTCTTTAGTGGCATACATGTGGCTGATATATACATGTTTTGATGCTTGGTCGTGATGGTTTTGATGATTTTCACTTGGACTTTGATTGCAAAATGAAAATTGGAAGAAATTGCTTATGTTCTTAATGTTGTTGACTGTTTTGATGCATGCACTTGTTGTTTATGAGCTTGATTTATGCAAGAAAATTGGTGTTTGCAAATGAGGTGATTATTTTCGTGTTTGTTTTGGATTGAACAATTACTAATTTTTTTTCCGAGTGTTGATTTCACAGGAATGGAAAAAAGGAAAGTAGGCACACTGTCGAAGGGAGCTGCGTATCCACATTTGCTCAAGCAACAGTTCCGGAGAAGAAAAACCCATTATATCCAACCAACCGTCCTGTCACTTAGGAATAGGACAAGTTTGAAAGTCAGTTCTTCGCTACCCTTGAGAATATTCAATTCCCCATGACCCGTGTTATTGACATCGAATTTCTTGATGCATTGGGGATTCGCGAGGATGTTTTTGATCTCTTCCAGAGAATGGAACTCGCTTGCCTTCTCGAGTATAAGGAGCATGTTTATCCTGACCTCAGCCGTCAGTTCCTGGAATCTGCACATCTTTTCTACCAAGATCCCAACAACCCTACGGCGGACCGAGCTACATTCTCTTTTATTGCGCATCGATGATTCTACTCTATGTCCCTCATGGATTTGTCACAAGTTTTTGGTTTTTCACAGGGTCGTGCTACTACTATTCCTATTATTGTTCCCATTATTGTTCCCATTCGTCTTTAGCAATGACAAGCAATCTCGCATCTGCAGTCACGTCCTTAGACTTGTAACCAAGATTATCAATTCTCATATTTATGGCAAGGTCTCTCAGGCTGTAGTGACCAACGACGAGCTGGGGCTGTTGTTCATTTATGTTATACATACTTGGGATTTGGAAGCTCAGATTTGTCATGCAGGAGCCACACACATATTTGAACATGGCCGCAATTGTTGCAGATAAGTTCGCCTACTTCAAGGTGATAGCTCCCGAGAAGATGTTCTTCGCTTCTAGAGCTATGATTACTTGTGTGCTTTGCTTTGCACGGTTCAACTTCTCTGGTCACACGAGAGTGGAGTTCAAGCTCCCAAACAGACAAAGATCTTGAGATATTAGAGACCTACTTATTCTTACTTTGATGGAAAGAATTCCGTTGATTGCTCTATTTTGCCTACTCCTTGGAAGAAGACCATTGATAATTCTAGGCCTTTTATCTATCGTATCCAAAATCGCCAACAGAGGTCTCTATATATTGGGTTGCCATGCCCTGATCTAACTTCCATTGTTGATTCACCAGGTGTTGAGTTTTTGCCACCACATACCCGTTTGTGCCCATGTCCTCCTTTCAAGAAGGGTTCCTCAAGTCCTTCTCAGAGACACACTCAGGGTGATGAGGATGATGATGTTGATTAACAGGGGCACATGCCCCCTGGACACATTGATCCTCAAATTACGGAGATTTTCCCAGAGGACTATAATGCTTATGATCTCGACCCACTGCCACCTCCTCCAGCTTCTGAGACAAAGTTCAAAGCCTAGTCCGTGCAGAGTCATCAGATGACCATGTCTATCCTACAATCATTTGGTTTGGGGCTCTTTAAGATAGGTTGTCTACTTGCTTGCTTACCTCATAGGCTAGTTCGGGAGGATGCTTTTAGGAGCGCATATGCTGCAACTGCTGTAGATGATGACCAGGATAAGGAGACAAAGGACGAGGAGACGCATGATGTGTATAACTCGTGCTACGTTGGAGAGAGAGAGAGAGAGAGAGGAGGCTAGGAGGAGCGAGCGGTGCTCCAAGACATGGCAGACCGTGTGTCAATTGAGGTAGGGAGACGGTGTGAGATAAGTATGGGGGAGGTTACTTATGCTTTTCCCTTTTGTTTTGGTGTGTTGTGTGAGTCATTTTTTCATGTTTTATTGAGTCAGTCCCTATGGACTCTGGTACTTCATGATGATTGCTAGACCATTACGAGTTGGTGGTTTGGACTCGGGTAGTTAGGGGCCATGGTTGTTAGTATGCTCTTTCTCTCCTGCGATCTTGCATAATTTCTTGCATCGTGGCATAGTTTTTATACCCTGAAACACTTTATGCCTTACAACTAAAAGCCATTTTATTTACCTAGCTCGTACTTCCTGATGTAGAGTTATGATGTATTAGCATTTTATAAGTTTTTATTGCGGTTTTTAGTCGAGATATATGGTATTTTAGTATGTATTCGGTTCTCTTTGCAGAGGTTTTGTTTTCTTTAGTGTTTTTACCGGTATTGAGCATGATTTTGCGGAAAGATCATATTTTGGATGGATTTCAATCATTTGAAGGAAGCGCTTTTGAAGAGGTGAAACATCATGGCAGAATGACAGGGATCGATTGATCCTTGTCCAGGATCGATCGATCCTTGTCACGATTCGCAGACCAAGTTTATATAACCGAACTGATTTTTCGAGAACCAAATTACATGTCTAAAACCTAAACTTGTGTTAGACTTTTCATGATGTTGTTTTTCTGAGACTTTGACACGAGAGAGAGAGCTTTGTAACCTAAGGGAGACGAATCCGAACTTGTATTTCGTTTTGGGAGAAAAATTTCTGAACCCTTTTACTCTTTTAATTGCAATGACATCATGTTCTCTTTTGATTTTTGTTGTGATTGTTCATTGATTATGATCGAGTAGTTCTATAGTTAGGTTTAGGGTTTCTCACACAGGATTTAATGAATTTGTGATTGTTAGGTTGTTAGATCGGAGAATTATCAATTGATCTTCGCTTGTCTTTGTTTTTAATGCTTGAATTAGCTTGATCAACTAGTTTATGAGCCTAGGATATTTCACGCACCGAAAGTGTTTGATGAAATTCCTGAAGGAAGATAAGTGAGCAGATTGTCTAAGACCAACGGAAGTTGATGTGTAAGAAATTTGTGAACACATCAATCTTGTCTGAAATGCATGTTTATGATTCAGTACTCAACGAAAGTTAGTGTTTATGATCGTCTAACATAGGTAGTCAGCGCTACAGAAGAAGGTTGACTATAAAATTGTGAATTGAGTTCAAGATGACACTTAAAAGTTTTCCTGACAACAAACCTAAAATCCTGATGAAATGATTTCCCTGAGAAAACCCAATACCCAGTGTTTTCCACCAATTGATTTACAACTCTTGCATTTCTCTTTTTTTCTTTCTTGCTTGATTTCGATTTACTGCATCATTCCACAAACTCTCTTTTTCGCTTTAGCCCGCGTTTGATCTGAAATTTTTCGTGCAACCTATGGTCATTGTGGATTCCATTTCGAACCACTATAACGTACACATCTGTACGCTTGCAGTGCTTTCTTGGGCGAAAACCTGAGCTATCAAGTTTTCTCGCGCCGTTTCCGGGGACCAATAGGACGTCTTAGACCTTAGGATCATTGCGTGCCTAAGGCATTTTCTTTATTTTGTTTAATCTCTTCTTTTTCTTTTTTTTTTTTGCTTTCAGGTGCATGAACATGCCTCATACTAGAAGCCAAGGAAAAGTGAATCTTCTTGAATTTGAGCAAGAACTTGGACGTGTAAAGAGATAAAAGAAGAAGGAGAAGATGTTGGAGATTATTTCGGAGTTTGAGTTTTGTGATATCATGGGTGAAAACATGGAAACCTTCAGGTTCGAAACAATCCTCTTTTCCCTGGAGTTCCTCCGGGAATCGAACCATCTACAGGAGGTTGAGCTAATGATGTTGATCAACAGATCGACCAACAAAATGTTGCATCTGCGGGGAAACAAGGCGCAAATTAACCTCAACAGAGGGTGACTTTGGCGCAATATGGCACTCCTGAGGCTTTCTATGCGAGTCGTGATGGGATTCGTCGGCCTCCCATTGAAAGGAGAGATTTTGAGATCAATGCTGGTCTCATTAACTTGGTGCAGCAGTTGCTGTTTCATAGGTTGCCATCTGAGAACCTAATGCACCACTTGGATAATTTTGAAGCCATCTGCAATACTATTCAACACAATGGGGTACCTACTGAAGCTCTGAAATGCATGTTATTCAACTTCTCATTGAATGATAAGGCTACGAAATGGTACAACAATCTGGAGCCGAACTCTTTGACCACTTGGGTAGCGATTAAGGCTGCCTTTTTGGGACATTTCTTTATGACGTCTTGATCTATGTCTCTCCGAAACAACATCGTTGGATTTCACCATTTGGGTATTGAGAGTTTCCATGCAGCTTGGGACAAATTCAAGGAGTATACCAATAAATGTCCTCATCATGGTTTTACAGATTGGAATCTCCTCAACATTTTCTACTATGGAGTTGAGGAGAAATATCATAATGCTATAGACACTGCGAGCAATGCTGACTTTATGACCAAGACTGTAGAAGAAGCTTACATGCTGGTGAATAATATGGCGAATAGCCAAGTCAATCGCATATCTGATTTTGATCGCGGTAGAGACAGTGTAGTAGCAGATGCGAAGAAAATTGATGATCTGCAGTCGAAGCTTAATGAGCTGATGAGAAGATTTCAGAAAGGAGTCCACTTTGTTGGAGAACAAAATGATGCACCTCTGTTTCAAGAGTAGAAATCAGAACAGATGTATCAAGAATTCATGTTTGAAGAGCTAAATGGTGGTCAGGCAGACGTGAATTACATTGGAGGTCAAAGAAACTTTGGTAACAGAGGTTAAAATCAACAGAACCAATTCCAGAACAAACCATACCAACATAATTAAAGTGTATTCGATTCTGGATATAGGAACAAGACTCAGAATCAGAGCAATGGATTTGGAAACACTGGTTATCAACATAAGCAATATGATTCAGGATGATTCAAGAACAATTACCAATCGAGTTATCAGAATCAGAACCGGGGAAACTCTTCTATATCTTCTCAAGATACTGAGCTGAAGAAAATGCTGCAGCAAGTCCTTGAAAATCAGAAAAAGTCCGCTGTGGACTTGATTCACAAGGTGGAAAACATGTATACTGATCTCAATGGGAAATTCGAGACGTTGAGTACTCACATGGAATTGCTGGAAATACAAGTTGTTTCAACTTTTGCGAGCAATAGAGCCCCTCCGGGCGTCATTCTAGGAGAACCGGAGAAGACTCCCAAGGAATACTGCAGTGCCATCACGTTGAAAAGTGGTAAAGAGGTGAAAAGTTCATCCAAAACAAAAGGGCAAGGATCGGTCGTTCCCATTTCTACAATCGATCGATCCATGCCTAATTATATTTTTGGACAGAAGGACAGGGATCAATCGATCCTAGCACCAGGATCGATCGATCCTTGTTCAGACGTGGATACATCAAATTCTCGTGATGAAATGAAGTCACTAGAGGTTGAGGAAGACTATGTACCACCCCCACCTTACATCCCTAAGACTCCATATCTATCAAGACCCCATCAAAATATCAAGCAATGCGAGTACGAAAAGCTGAAGAATCTAGTTAGTGAGTGTTGGGGTCAAAAACTGTCCCGACGAAATCGATGCCTGAGAAGGACTACGGGGACGATATTTTCTCCTTCGGACATGGGAATCGTAAGGATATCTAAAAACTCCGAGATTCTCATCGTTCAGGCTGTCTCTTCCCGGCCTGGCTTCGAAGCTTCGAAGATAGTCGATCATGACCAATCTTCGCATAAAGTCCATCCGTCTGCAAGCAACTAGAGCATCCAAGTGCTAAGGTTAGCATCGATGGTTCTCGGGTAACTCTCGCAAGGCCACACGATACGTCCTTCGAAGCGATACGAAACCACCAAAAGCGTTGGAGAACCGCGTCCCTTCGGAGAAATGTCTAAACGCCGATTGACGCCAAACCTACGAACGAGTCTTGGAACCGATTGGCGACTGAACTAGAAGCCGATCTAGATGTCGATTGGAACTAAAACGTAGGTCCGTCTTGGCGCCAAACAGAGTGTCTTTCTTGGCGCTGGTTGGCGCTGAGACGTGGATAACATTCAGCGGTAGTCCGTTGACTTAACCACATCCTTTCTGATAGTCATTTCCTTCGAATCGTCACTTGATCGTCTCTCGTTTCGTCTCGATTGGAGTTTCTGTCAAACCGTCATTATGATAGTTGTAAGGATTCATGCTTTTCGTGGACTTCGTATCGATCGTGTAAAACGACGACGGTTAACTTTAACATCGGAAGAGTCTAAACTATACGATCGACCTTATCGTTCCACGAAACTATTGCCACTTATTCTTACGA
>OVAN01007472.1:0-19620 GCA_900406275.1 Anastatica hierochuntica | reverse complement strand
TATATATATATTCGAAACTGCATAGAAACATGTATAACAAAACAAAATACGTGTAGTTTAACTATTGCGGAAGCGTTATAAATTTTCCTCTACAAAATGTAACGTAGTTTGACTTTTCAATTTTTCTAATAAAAATTTAAAATAACGCACCACAATAAGTTGTTTGTGTGATTGGTAACATTGCAGTGGATGCCATGACTAAGACATAAAAACGCACCGCTAAGTTGTTTTCATTCGTAACCAAAGAAAACATCCAGCTGAAATCTTTTCAAAACACAGTGAATTTTTGGGGCAATCTTGGGTTTCTCTATTTTTAACAGTGAATGAAACAAGTGCCAAAGTGATGTCATGTGCTTTTTAAGGTTAATTATTTTATGAAAGTATCTTCGAGTAAAGTTTTCTCTTAAAAATGGAAAAAACATGTTTATGACATGTTATGAAATATAACAGAAAATTAGAGTTTTGTACGAGAGACCGTATAGGTGTTTTTTAAAATTTTTTTATGTGATTCAATTTAGATTTTTATCGGTTCGGTCTTTTCAGTTATTTCGAGTTTCGTGTTCAGGTTCAGAATTTTTAGATTTTTCAGTTATTTCAAACTTCGGGTTTATGTTTGAAAATTTTTGAGTTTCTCAGATACTCTTACGGGTTTGGTTTAAATAATATTCGATACTCGAGATACTGTAAAACAAAACTTGTTTGTGGTATTTATTTATTTAAAAACATCAGATGACTAAACTCAAAATTTAAAGTTTATTTAAATATATTTTATAACTATATTTTTTCAATGTCTTCGAGAATCTTTTGATTTGTGAAGGAGTAAGTAGAGTTAATTCTATTTTTTTAATTCATTAGATACATTAAATACATTTAATAAGATTTATACACATATTCAATTTGAAAAATCGCACATAAAAAGGTTCGACATTTTCGGTTATTTCGAGTTTCGGGTTTAGGTTCAAAATTTTTAAAATTTTTAAGTTATATCGAATTTTGCGTTCGGGTTTAGATTTGAAGTTTTTGGGTTTTTTTGGATACTCGTATGGGTTCAAGTACGCGTTCGGTTCGGATAATACCTAATATCTAAAATATCGTGAAACAAAACCCGTTGGAGTATTAAAAAACCAAACTATGTGTAAAATTGGTGAAAAATGCTGATTTTAAATTGTGTTGGTTCATAATTTTAATAATAATTATGTGAAAATAAAATTTTGAAATATTCTAATATGTTTGTTTAAATATGTGAAGGAGTAATTAGAGTCAGTTTTATTTCTTTTAATTTATTAGATACCTTAGATAAATTTAATAAAAGTATACGACGTATTCAATTTAAAATTCATACATGAAAGAGGTCATGTACTTCCGTTTTAATAAGATAGATGAAAGAATCTAGATTTTGTTTGCACGCGATATGTTCAAAAAAAATCATGTTCACTCTAATTTTAAAAAAAAAGTAATTCTACTATGTAATTACTATAATATTTGAATCATTTGGATATACTTATTTTTGATACTTAGCTATATTGTTTCTTCATAAAATAATTATATTTATAAAGTTGTAAATTTATCAGAGTAGTTTGAAAGTAAGAGCATAACTATTAGTCATGATTTGTTTACATCTAATTATTATTTAGATCCATTCTGTGAATTAAGACGTTCATCAAATCTAGATAATGGAATCTCATATCTCGTAATTCTGATTTGAATATTCATTTTTAGGGTTTAGATTTATACTTTTTAAATCTGCTAAAATCTTTAAAATTTAATAAAAATCAGATTATTTTATTTAAAAATATAACAATTTTATATGTCATAAAATTTTATTTACAATACAAATATCAATAAATATAAAGTCATGGTTATTTTCAATATTTGAAATTTTTGTTAATTTAATTTTGTCTTTTAAATGATTAATGATCTTCGATTTGCTAGTGATTAAATCAACTTCAAATTTTAAATTATAAACCTTAATCAACTAAGAGTTCTCATTAAACTACAAGTGCACATCTATTCGATTCTAGTACTTAAGGGACGAGCCCAAGAGAACTAGATATTCAAGTTAAAGGACTGCACAATATCTCCTAAGCTTAGCAACTAGAATGAATAGTTGTTATTGATAATTACTAATCTAGATGCAAAGACAACCTAAACAAACTAAACAAAACCTGAAATAATGGAGAGGTGGATCTCGGATTTGGTTTTCGAGAAGGGGTAATCAAGTAGCTAAACTAACAACAAAGAAAGCAATCAAAAGAACAAGTCTCACGACTATGGAATCGATTCTCAAAATAGTACCATTCTCATGGCTAAAAGTTACATTTGCAAGCTAACATATTTCGTTAAACTCTTGCTTCTTACAATAAATTAGCTAGCAATCACTAAGAACCATTCCACTTAGTCACTAAACTCTCTAACATTCTACTTTCGTTGGCTAAGCTAAGTTTAGCATGCTTTAAGTTCTCTTAAGCATTTCATCGAACACCTCCCGGGCGTGAAATGCATACATGTCAATATCTAGTTTTTATCATATATCTAACATTAAGAACACCTAAACTACAAAAATCTAAGTTTCATCTATCCCTAGACACCATTAGTTAACCACCTAATCATTCCCTAATCTATCAATCCAAGATCCAATGTATTCTACTCACTAAAATCCATGGAGAACCAAGAAGTGTCACTACCTTCTTGAAAATTCATGTTTGAAGTGAGATGAATGTGAGATGAGATGAGATAAAAGGATTAGAAACAAACAAACTTAAGTAGAAGTAATAAAAATTTAATCTTTATAAGGAAGGAAGAAACTTAGAAAAAGCGAGAAATTAGATGAAGAACAAGGAAGAACAACATTTAAAGATAAGGGAAATGCATAAATGAATGAAAGATATCCAACATAAAAGAGTTTTCAAATGTCGAGAACAAACTAAAATTTATATCTTAGGTAACATAATTGTTTTTGGAGGCTACAACTTAGTATTATAGGAAAGAGGAAAGAGAAGGGTTGCCCTAGATGCCAAGATGGTGAAATTTGCAATCCATGGACTATTTTTTTCCCACCATCGACCATGATTCAAACATAGTGGTTTGCATTTCCAGATTTCTGATTTTGCAGCTCACCATCGAGTATATGTTGCTTACCATCGACCAGGTTGGTCGATGGTGGGATGCATTGGCAGGTTCTTTTTCTTGCATTTTCAATTGCCATCAGAATGACTTATTATTTGCATATACTTAATGTTTGAATCAACATCCAAAATTCATTGCTCCACACACATCTTTGGCTCCATTTTGATCTTTCTTCATTCCCTTTTGCCTCCCCTTTCTCTATTTATCCAATCTTGAGTCACTTCTTCTCCAATTTCTTTTGGCTCTTGATTCTCTTAGTTTTTTCACCATTTAAACATCAATAATCCATTGCTCCAAGATCTTCATTCACTCATCCAAGTCTCATCCCTGCAAATGCAAAAGAGTGTGATGCAAAGACAAAAATCCTAAACTAGACTCAACTTATAAACTAGATGGATTCTAACACTTAAATGCATTATAAAAAAAACTATAAGCAATCAAAACATGGGTAAAATAAGCTCAAGAATGCATCAAAATGTACACACATCATTTATGGATTTAGTTTTTCTCAGAATCTACAATGTCTTATCCGCTATGATCCAATCTCATCTCGATAATCTTTTGTCAGGTTTTCGTAATAATGTGATGTGTGCGTCGACAGATTGGGTGAAGTTTTGCGATGAAATTTCATAACCAACTGTGATCGCAGAGCTGGATTGAAGTTCAATAGGGAGCGACCCGCCGAAGATATTAAATTACGTACTAATATATTAATCTCATGTTTTACTCCGAAGTCAGCTTGGGAGGAAATTTTGTTGTAGGCCTATGCTATATGCATGCGAAGAACTCGTGTGGAGTGGACATTTATTTGTGAAGATGGTGGGCATTTCTTTATGGATGGGATGGTACCTTTTGGCTCCTTGTGGATCTGTTTCTTGGATACAATCCTGAATATACTATATATTTCTAGTTGTCTTCTAGAGCTTTGTTTCACCTCGAGCCAGGTTGTGACTAAGTGTTGTGGTGATGATAATTTACTTTGATTTTTAGTATGATATTTGGATTAATTTAGATTTTTCACAATTTCAATGAATATTAAGTCAGATATGAGTTTAAGAATAGAAAAAATGCTTGCCACCTACTCGAGGTGTGGGATAATATAGTGTAAGCCATCCAGGGTTTGATAATATGTGATTCACATTGTTGCGCGATTTATAGCCCGTTTCTATCAATCACACAATACTGCAAGTACACGACTATATTATTGTAGTACTTTGGGGTCGAACCACACAGAGCGAACCTTAGCTAGACAAGTTCAAACTTTAAGAATGCACAATCGTTCTTACGCTAAGCAAAATAGGAAGGAGGTCTTGGTTTTTGTAAATTAGAGACTATTAATTGAAATACGAATAAAGAAATCAAACCAAGCAAGCAAAAGTAAACAAGGAAAGTAAAGCATGAAAGTAACTTATAAATGCAAGTAGAAACCACAATAAACAAGCAAGGAAAAGCAATAAGATAAACATGGATCTTGGGAGATGGTCACTGATTTTATCTTATTATGTAGCTAGGTAATGGTGCAGTAAGAGAAATCAACAAAAACCCAACCTCACGACTATGGAATCAATGCTTGAACTAATACCACTCTCGTGGCTAAAAGCCATATTTGCTAACTAACTATTTCACTCAACTCTCGCTTCTTGTGATCATTTAGCTAGCAATCATTACGAATCAACCCACTTTGTCGCCAAACTTCCTAACTATCAACTCTTGTTTGTTAAGCTAACCTTAGCATATTTTTGGCTCTCATAGACATTTCATCAAATACCTCTCAGACGTGAAATGTGTACATGTCAAGACCTAGTTATTATCTTAGATCTAACATTAAGAACACCTAAACCATATAGATTTGAAGTTCTATCTATCATTAAAAACCATTTTCTAGCCACAAATGATCTCAAACCTACCATTCCCAAGATCGAAGAAAGACTACTCACACATCAAGAAGAAAAAGAGAGAATAAATTAAAAACATAAGCATAATTAAATGGATAAATTATTCAAGATACAAATGTGAAAGATAGACTCTTGATCTTAAAGATCAATAAAGACAACTTAAAGCCTCCAAGAAAGTTGTTCAAGAAGAAAAGTTATCAAAATTTATGTTTTTGGAGGCTATACTTATACAAGTGTGGGTGTAAAAGGTTGTCCTAAAGTTATTTTGGCTCGGATGCAAGTCACTGTCGAGTACATGCAACCCACTATCGAGTATGTTGGTCAATAGTGGCTTGCATTTAGCAAAAAGCTATTTTATGCAAGTGGATATCGACAACATGCAAGCCACTAATGACCAGGTCGATCTGGTCGATAGCTACTTGCATTTGCAGTTCATGGTCACTTCATTGCTCCATTGATTGCATCTTTGCTTTCACCTTTGCATATATATTTAGCTCATATTTTCCTTGATTTTTTTGCCTCAAATCCATCTTGAATTAATCCATTTAGCTCCCCATAGAGTCACTCCAAAGTTTCACCTACAAATGCAAAGAAATGCATGCAAATGCAAGAAAATCCTGAACTAGACTCAATTCCTAAACTAAATGGATTTTGAAACTAAAATGTATTATATACACCCTAAAAGTTATCAAAACATGGATAAAATAAGGTCAATAATGCATGTAAATATGCATACATCAACTTCCCTGGACTTGTCTTGTGCTTGTCCTCAGGCAAACAACAAAGACCAGACCTGAAAGCGAGGTTTGAAAGTGGGAACAAATTAGAAAGGAATGCCTTCTGTTCAATATCCTAAAGAGAAGTAAAATAGTGCATGAATCAACAAAGACTCATCGTACTTCGCCATATTCATCACAAAATCGTCTTTAGGAACCTAGGCTAAGCATTCACAAGTCACCTCCTCAACCAATCTCAATAAGATTCAATTAATGTTTCATATGCATTCTTTACTTATGTGCAAAGCATCTAATCCATTTGGTTTGCTAAGAGAAAGGCTAATGATAAGAAGAAATGTTTAAAGAGAACGTTTCACTCATTTTTAATGTGATTTCTCTCAAAAAGTAGTGCTGCCATTAGGAAAAAGCGAGGTCGATTCAAAATGCATACAAGGTCTTACGTACTTCTAATGATTCCCACCCAAAAATGCTACAGTTTACTTAACTACCCTTTGTGTTTCCCATTTATATCTTTGAAACCATGATCCATTTGTTCACTTAAGTTCATTTTTCTCTAAATCTATGTGACAACTAGAGATTCTTTTTTTTAATCAACCAACTAGAGATTCATTTTCAACTTGTACTTAGCTTGTAACCTTCTTCCTATTTTTTAGAGCCACTTTCTAATCAAAATTAATGATTCAGTTTTTTCTTTTCTTAGACTTTAAGTGTGGAATCTTCTAGACTTTCATTTTTAATTGCTAAGGTTGGAGCTAATCTTTTTCTAATCTCTAGTACTTTTTCTTCTTCTTTTCTTTCTTTCCTTTTTCAATTTTATCTTTCTCTTAATCCCAACTCAAACCTTGGATGATCTAACATTAAAACTCTACTTCCCATGGTTGAGAAACCAACACATTCATATTCCCAAAAACCGATATGAACATTCAAGTAACAACCTCCCTAAATTTCTAATTAGCCTTAAAGTGACGCTAATCCAAAGGAAACACTCCCATGTCGTTCAATTTCTTTGCACATGGGATTTTGCCTATGTATGCACTTTCCGAAAGAGACCTCATATTCAAATTACTAGGGGGTTTGAAAGGAAGGTCTAAGGGTTAATATGGGTAAGGTAATTACTCTTAAAGTGAGAGTAGCCACTTGAGCTAAGAAGGGTGGTAAAAAATTGCTAAACATAGCTAAAGTGTCTTGTGTTTGTCCACAGTTAAGTATGACTAAGCCTATAAGCAAGAAATTTTAGTCAAATTTAAGTTCCACTTAGTCGAGATTGGTCTAAAAAGATAGCAAGCTTCAACATTTACTTAAGACTTCAAGAGGTTAATTCCAAAGATGGATTTTACATTGAATTCAAAGTGATTTAAGCATGATCGTGTTTCTAATGAGGGTATTGAGTATTAACCAAAACTTAACTATCAACAAGGCATTCTCATCATTGTTCCCTATGAAAATGCAATCATATATGAATTCTAACAACCTAATTTTGTACAAATGAATTCAAACTACATAAAATGTCTTGAAAACAAATTGAAAATCTTTTTTTGATTTTGAAATTTTTCAAACAATTTTTTTTGTGTTTTTCATAAAACTTAGCTATTCACAATTCATATTCATAATGTATGACTCAAGTATGCTCAAAAGAAAACAAAGCAAATAAAAATGCTCATTAGTACTAAGCCCCTCCCCCCGTACTTAAACTTCACCGTCTCAGTGAATTCTAAACTTTGAGAGTGACTATAAAACAAACGAGCAAAAACCGAAAAATTGAACGGAAATATGCAATGGTATAGACAATGGATTGGAGGAGTACCTTTGTGCACTCATATATATGAGTGGTGAGTGGATAAAGCGGAGAAGTCGGGGTACCTTGGTCGTGAAGTTAAAGGGCCGACCAGATTCTTCCCGTGTCTTCTCATTGGTTGGTCATGGAATGAGGCTCACGGTTGGTCAATGTCCATGTGATGATCTTGTGGTTCCCTTATCATCAACGGAAGTAGAGCTACCGAATGTCTTGATTCTTGATATACATGCTTCTTCTTCTCTTTGTGATCTTCATAGCTCTCTATGGAGGAGGCATAGCGGTTGTACTTTGCTCCTCCCTTAATCATTTTCCACATTCATTAGAGCATGCTAGTGTTCTTCTTGATTTAAATGTGTTGAGTTTGATTTGAATCTCCAAGTGGTGCTCATACGGTGTCTGAAGGTTTGGTGGACCGGATGGTACATTAAGAAAGGTGTGACCGAAGTTTTCTTCATCTTCTTCTCTTTCGGGTTCTTGTTGTTGCTCATGATCTAGTTGGTATAGTCTTGGATAAACTTGTAGATCGATTATTTTTGTCAAGTGGCTTGGTGGGATGTTGAAGGTGATGGATTAGCTCATGGTGGTGGTTGTCCAAGGCTTCATAGGAATGTTGTACACATGCCACTTCTGCCGTAAATCCATGAATGAGTAAAGGGCTTTTCTATTGGGACCAAAATCGAAAAGAAATATGTGCTCTATCAAGTATTGCTTCTCGAGACTATCTCGCTCTTGCCGGTTTCCATCAACTCTTTCCTCATCATCTTCTCAACTTTTCCACTCATCAAGTTCAACTCCAAGAATTCAGAATAAGGGAGTGAGCATCCCACCTAATTTTGTTATCGGCTTCTTTTTCAATTTTAAGTCTGTCGCATGCTCGAGAAGGATGCGAGTGAAGATGAGACCTATGTTAATCTCATTCCTCATAAAGTTGATCCATATCTTTCCATTCTCCCTCAAATTCTTCTTTAGTCCTTAAAATAGGAAATGCATGGCTCTTTGGGTGACAAAATGACGGCTTCCATCCTCAAAGAATATCTTTGCCAAGAATTTCATTGTATAATGTATATTTTGATTGTGGATCTTGGTGATTGTAGTCGTATCTTCGTCATACTGTCCGTAAGCTATTCTCTCTCAACTTTGCTCGTGTCTATGCCATCCCGGAACCCAATCTTGTTTTTCTTTGTATCAAAGCCATGAATACGCCAAAGTCGCCATTGATATGACGTATGACTCATTCTTGATCTGGAAGGTCACTTGGCCAAGAATACTCTCAAAATTTCATATGCAGTCGAAACCCAATGTTCGAGGAATTGCAATTGTAGCTGAACATAATTTGGGGTGACGCATAGCGAACAACCTCCCGAGATCTAAGTGTTCAAGCAAGAACTGAACTTGGTTTTCGATTCCCATTCTCGCCATCATTCCCTCATCCAACCATAAAGTTTCCTTGGTGGTTGAATTGCGTTGAAGATGAATATATTGCTTTCATTCTTGCTTGGTCCATGTTGGGTATGATAATCTCATAGCTCTTTCTGGTGATGCCATTGTTTGGTTCCTACATTTAAAAATAATAGACAAAGTAAATATGAAATTTGAAATGACAAATGAAGAATGCAAAAGGATTTAGCCTTAAATCGAATTATACAATTAAGCTAATTCATGATCCCTAAGCATAGTATTCCGGTTTTTAGAATGTTCCTAAAGCTAATTCATGATCCTAAATGCAATGTACTTATGTAAAAACTACAATGCCATCTTCCAAAAACACATAATCTTTATCCGCTTAAGGTGATATAAACAAGAGTATGCATTTAATTCTCACTTTCCAAACTTATGACTTTGTTTAATACTTACTAAACTACCAAGTTAAAAATCCATTTGATAACATTTCAAGAACACTTCTAAATTTAGATATGTTGTGCACTTGACATGATATATCTAAATTCATAACCATGGATCTAACTCAAAGTAGTAATTGCAATTATGCACAACAAACCAAACATTTAAACAAAATCCACAATGCAAGCAATTTAAGAATCAAAAATCAACTTTCTCCTTAATATTTCATAAAATCCAAAATTTTAAAGGATGAAGGGCATCCTTAAAATTTTTCCAAATCGAGAAAGTGATACATGATTTAAGCATATCCAACACCCATTACTCATATGCACCATCAAATTCAAGTTTTCCAAAAAATAAATTTCAAACACTATTCTTTATACTATTCACCTCAAGAACATAATTTTTTATTCAAGAATTTCTAGTTGTTTCCAAATGAAACTAACCAATGAAACCTTCACAGCTAAGTTCTATCTACTCAAGAATGCTACAAAATATCAACAAATCTTCATACCAAAGAAATCAAAAATTTCAAGATAGATTAGAGCGTTTTGAAGCTTTCATACCTTGTTCTTGATGTTAGAAGATAGTGGAATGTAGAAATGAGCTTGAATGCAAGTGAGAGAATCAAAAACTAACGCAAACTTCTCCACAAATTCTTCTTAAAATTTTCAAAAACCTTCTTGCAAATGAGAGAGAGATTTTCAAATGCAATGAGAGAAGAGAGAGAAAAAGTAGAGTGAAAAGTTGTGGTTAGAATGAAAGGGTAAAAAGTTATTTACAAATAGGTCCCTAGGTTTTCAAAATCTTTGAATTTTAAAATTGGAGGAAAAAATAAATTCTTGAATTTGCAAAAAGTATGACCAAATGTTTGTAAGTGAATCAAAGGTACTTAGTTTCACAAAACAAATTTTTGCAAATAACTTTTGAAAATATTTTAAAATTATGAAATGCAAATTTAATCACTTGATTTTCCAAGAGAATTTACCTTAGCTATGATTTTGATTTGAATGGTTCTCCTCTGGTACCTAAACTTGAGCAAAAGAATGACTTTGACACAAAATTGTATCAAGACATAATAATTATTTATTGAAATCAAAGAATTTAAACATAAAGCATTAACATTTTAAAAGAAAATATTCACAAAAGGATGCTCTTGAGATTGCCTCTCAAGTGCGCTTGTTTAAGGTCTTTAGCTTGAACTTTCTTCTCTTCCTTATTTGGGGAAAGTTTGGATCATCTTGTAGAAGATTGATCCTTCTTGCTTCTCCTTGGCCTCGTTGCTCGATCCAGCATTGTCGTTGAGTTCTTCTTCATTACGTCCGGATTAGCAACTTTGTCCTTCTGGCCTCTAGGCTTATTATTGAGCACATTTTTGGTTAGGTCCCCATCATCCTCATTAAAGAACTATCCATAGACTTCATTCATCCTTACTTCCTCAATGGGTATATTATTTCAATTACCCATACCTTCGCTCTTCTTAGCATAGGTTTCACATAAGTATTTATCATAGGAATATAGGATGATGTCAAGTAGTAGTAGACTCTTGGGTCAACCTTATTGAGAGCTGCTATACTTCCTTCAAATTCTATCCTAGCTCTGGTGGTTGCTAGGAAAGGTGTTCCTAAAGTTAAAGAGGAATGAGTTGGATGTTTCATATCTATCGCTCATAAGTCGATAGGGATTGTGAAAATTCCATGTCTTCAAAGGTTAGTCTTTTATATAACCAAATGACTTCTTAGGCGATAAATTTCCTAACATGATAATAGAATCATGTCTCTCCATCTTCTTGATTCCATAATTTATCACTAACTCTACAGAGATCACATGAAAAGAACCTGTATTACTAAAGCTTCTTCCTTGAAGATATCTCTAGTAAGCAAGGTATCGTGAATATTTCGGGATCCTTTTTCTTAGAAAGAATCTTATGATCATTGTTGATCTTTGGCCTTTCATGCATTCTTATCATTTTTTCAACTGCTTTCCTATTTTAAAGGACACTTTGGATGAATGAAATGCGATCCAAGACTTTTGCAACCTCTTAATGTAAGGGAAAAAACTCCAATTGCCATCATTTTCGTCTTGACCTTGGAAAGAACATTCTTTTGAGATTTAGTGTAAAAACGAGAAGGATTAGGAAACTCTTCATATGCCTCATTCACAACCTTAGAAGTTCCTTTTTGATCCATCTCCTTAATTTTTTCGACACTAGGGTTCTCAGCCTTTCTATTGTGCATGTCATCCTTGTGCATATATCCTTGAGTGATTTCTTCTTTTGGTCCTCTATCGCCATCCTTTTTTGGAACTTCCTCATTAGCAGGTATCAAAGATACTATATAGTCATTTAGTAGCTCATCAATCTCATCCTTGCGAGCAATGATCTCCTTGAGTTCTTCTTTGTATGTTGGATCGTTCTTGGCTTTATCCAACATATGAGGTAGAACCTCAGATTGGCTAATGTAATCATATATCTCACAAAAATTTTCTTTGTATGTTTGATCGTTCCTGGCTTTATTCAACATATGATGTAGAACCTCAGATTGACTAATGTACCCATATATCTCTCAAAACTTATCAATCGGCTTCTTGTTAGACTCTTTGGGAATGATTGGAGGTGGCAGATATGTAGGTGGCAGATATGTAGGTGTGTTCACAATGGAATCTCTTTGTGGACTTTCTCCCCTGTGTATGTGTGATGGCTCTCCCCTTCGGGTGGATGTGTTTTTTCCTTGATTCGGATCTCATTGTTTGGCAATGAGCTTCTAACAATAATCTCTACGCATTCCTCCTTTAGAGCTTCCTCATAATGATGGCTAAATTGTGCCTCTTCTTCCTTTTTGAGTTTTTCATGTGAGCCTTGTTCCACTTGTTTTAACACTCATCATCATATTCATCATAGATTGGCTCTCCCATAGAAAGGTATTGATTGTCGAAGAGGCCCATAGTTGTAGCCTCTTCGTCACACTTTACAAAAAAATATTCATCAATCTTCAATCCAAGAAGTTCCTCAAATTCTCTTATAGAATCCTCGACTTCAAGTAAGAAGATGTCCTTAGATTGATGTGAGAATGCCATGTCGACTGACTCTTTTCTTTTGTGAATGTTGTACCCAGAAAGGAGTAACAAAATAAATGCAAAAATAAAACTTAGTCTAGAGAAAAATTGAAATTTTAAAGGAAAGTGAAATCTAGCTTCCGCGCTCCCCGAAAATGGCGTAAAAAACTTGTTGCACTATCTTTTTGCTAATGCAAACTAAAGGCTCAACAAAACTTTACAATTTATAAGCTCATTTCCTATCAATCACGCAATACCATAAGTATACGACTATGATATTATAGTACTTTGGGGTCGAAGAACAAGGAGAGAACCTTAGCAAGACAAATTCAAACTTTAGGAATGCGTAATCATTCTTACGCTAAGCAAAATAGGAAGGGGGTTTTGTTTTTTTTGTAAATTAGAGATTACTAATTGAAATTCAAATAAAGAAATCAAACCAAGAAAGCGAAAGTAAACAAGGAAAGTAAAGCATGAAAGTAATTTAAAAATGCAAGTAGAAACCGCAAAAATAAGCAAGGAAAGCAATAAGATAAATATTGATCTTGGGAGATGGTCATTGATTTGATCTTATTATGTAACTAGGTAACTGTGCAACTAGAGAAATTAATAAGAAGCCAACCTCACGATTATCGAATCAATGCTTGAACTGATACCCCTCTCGTGGCTAAAAGCCATATTTGCTAATTAACATATTTCACTCAACTCTCGCTTCGTGTGATCATTTAGCTAGCAATCATTAAGAATAATTCCAAATTTTCACCAAACTTCCTAACTATCAACTCATGTTCGTTAAGTTAAGCTTAGCATACTTTAGGCTCTCCTAGATATTTTATCGAACACCTCTCAGACGTGAAATGTATACATGTCAAGACCTATTTTTTATCCTAAATATAGCATTAAGAACACCTAAACCATAGAGATTTGAAGTTCTATCTATCACTAAACACCATTACCTAACCATCAATCATCTCAAACCTACCATTTCCAAGGTCCAAGGAAAGACTTCTCACACATCAAGAAAAAGAAGAGAGAAGAGATGAGAAACATAAGCATAATTAAATAGATAAAGGATTCAAGATAAAAATATGAAAGATAGACTCTTGATCTTAAAGATCAAGAAAGAAAACTTAAAACATCAAGGAAAGTTGCTCAAAGAGAAAAGTTATCAAAATTTATATTCTTGGAAGCTAAGAGAGGCTATTTATACAAGTGGGGTGTAAAAGATTGCTCTAAAGTGATTTTGGCTTAGATGCAAGCCACTATTAAGTACATGCAACCCACTCTCGAGTACGCTGGTTGATAGTGGCTTGCATTTGGCAATAGCCACTTGCTGCCAAATGCAAGCCACTATCGACCAGGCTGGTCGATAACCACTTGCATTTGCAATCCATGGTCACTTCTTTGCTCCATTGATTGCACATTTGCTTCCAATTTTCACATATATATTTAGATCTTCTTTTCCTTGATTCTTGGTCTCAAATTCATCTTGAATTCATCCATTTAGCTCCCTATAGAGTCACTCTAAAGGTTCACCTACAAATGCAAAAAAAAATGCATGCAAATACAAGAAAATCCTTAACTAGACTCAATTCCTAAACTAAATATATTATGACACTAAAATGCATTATATACACCCTAAAAGCTATCAAAACATGGATAAAAGAAGCTCAAAAATGCATGAAAATATGCACACATCATACATCTCGCCGTATATGATACTTATGGCCACAAGTATGACCTATCATTAAATATGGTGGAAACTACAAAATCATGTTTAATTGATTTAAGCATTTTGTTAACGAGGTCAGTCTGCAATTAGTAAAGCTATACTCGATTCCGACATAAACTGATACCACCCGACCCAATGTTACAAGACTAACTTATGCTTCTCCCAAAAATCGAACTTCTTACAAAAATCCCCAATTCGATTTTTGGGAGAAGCATAAGTTAGTATTGTAACATTGGGTCAGGTGGGATCATTTTATGTCGAAATCGTGTTTAACTTTTAATAATTACAGATTGACCTCGTAAGAAATTGCTTAAATCAATTATACCTGATCTTGTAGTTTCCACCATATTTTATGATAGGTGATACAAAAATCCTCAATTCGATTTTCTAAGATTCTTAAACAGAGCGAAAGAGAGAGATAGATATGGAATATGGAGAAGGATCTTTGAAGTATTACATTATGCAGAGGAGGAAGGTGATGTATTTTTGTGGGTTACCTACGAAGATCTCTCAGGCATGGACATATAAGAATCCAGGAAGAAGGTTTTACGGGTGTAAGCGATTTAAGGTTTGTGATTTAGTGGGTATTGAGTTGTTTTTACATTGTGGATTGATAGAATTTGATATTGTTGTTAGGGGGAAGGTGAACGCACAGTTTTTAAATGGTTTGATGAGGAAAAGGAATTTAGGTGGCAAAAGGATGCGTTGATAGAAGCTCAAAACAAGATTCTGGAGAAGAATAAGAAGATAGAGAAATTGAAGAAGACAACGAAAGATTTTACTACTGAGTTGCAAAAAAAAAACGAGAAAATCATAAACAACTTTCTTAAGCTTTAAATTTTGTAGTTTTATGTTTGAAAGGATGTATGTGTCTAATGTGTATTGTCTTGTTTTGGATCTTTGTTAATGCATTATCTTGATTGTAAGTAGAGATTGTGTCGTATGATTATGTGTAATGCATATGTTTTCATTTGAACTTTCTGCTTTGTTGGTCGGATTTGTTTGAAACTTTGTTTCAGGCTAATACAAAAGAAGTAAAATAAGTTCCTCCAATTAAGTCATTTTATAGACTTAAAATGTCATACAAAATAGAATCATCCAAGATTTTAGTCTTACATTTTTTTTCCTACATAGAACCACATTACATCAAAATATACATAGTCGAGAAGTGTTCTTAATCAACAAGACAACTAAACTAGACGTCAAGTTAAGTTGCAGCTAGTGCAGATGAGGTTAATCTTCAACATCTTGCTTCTGGTCTTGAGCTTCCATATTGAAGAGCATGCGTTTAGCACTACTTTCTTCACTCTGTGAAAGAAGAAAATTGCATATAAACAACCAAAACTGAATCAAAACCATACATAGAGATGAATATATCTCATGAAGATATTTCATAGAGTTGTGGTATGCTCCTCCACAAAGACCACAATAACCTAGGCGACCTCCACGACATACACTAGTCTGGTTCTTTGTTTGGTTCTTCTTAGAAGATTCATGGACTCCTTTGATCCTTGCTTTTCCATTTAGTCTTCCAGGAAGCCTTCGGTAAGGAGGCGCTTCAATGAGTGGAGCACCAAAAACTTTACAAAATTTACGACCATTCACAGGAGTCAAGCCATTTCTATAGAGATCCTACTATTTTGATGTTAAATACCAGTTGGAAATGTAATCATCAACCTCCATACCATTCTCTCTAATGGCAGACTCAGCATGGCGACAAGGGATTCCAGTCAAATCCCATTTACTGCAAGCACAAGTATGAGAAGGCAAGCTCACCTTGTATCCATTACCAAATTCCACCATCTCAAACTCACCACCTGTGCTAGTAGTAGAGTAACAATGCTGAGATTCATTACAAGACTTCTCCACCTCCTTTCTAGCCTTACAGTAAAGATACTCTTTATCAGCTATTTTGAACCTTTTAGTTATCCTCTGCACTGCATCTCTCTTTATCAGCTCCAACATCTGAAAAAATTGCTTCTTTCGTGTAATCTTTAGAGTTCTATTGACTGACTCTGTGAAGTTGTTATGCGTGTCTGCACAGCAGGAGCCAAACCTGAAGAATGTTCTGCACCAGGTATGAAGATCTTTTTGCATCAGCTCATCACATGCGTTTTTATCAAACTCTCTGAAAGTAGCTAAATTTATTTCAAAGTCAGCCTCATTGTAGCTACTTGCAACACACCAAAACAGAGGCTTTAAGCTATCTGATTTGTGGTTTTCTTCATATTGGAATATATGTGTCTAGCA
Organism: Anastatica hierochuntica; assembly: GCA_900406275.1. Taxonomy (NCBI): domain Eukaryota; kingdom Viridiplantae; phylum Streptophyta; class Magnoliopsida; order Brassicales; family Brassicaceae; genus Anastatica; species Anastatica hierochuntica. Next base: position 3,192 of record OVAN01007472.1, on the reverse strand, counting down.
CAAGCCCTATGTTCAGCTCTAGGCAACACCACTGCAACTCCGGGTATCAGACCCTTATGTTGATCTAATATCATAGTCAGATTATCTCCTAAACCTAAATCCCAATATACTCTCAACATGTCAATGAACCACTCCCAGCTATCATTGGTCTCAACAGAAACTACTGCCCATGCTATACGGTATATCTGGTTGTTAGGGTCTCTTTCTATGGTTGTGAGTATTAAGCCTTGCATGGAACTATGCTGAAGAAAGGTTCCATCTAAACTTAAAACTGCCTACAATTTTTCTTCCAAGCTTAACACACTGACTTGAAACAGATGCACATGGAACTAATGGTCTTGGCTCCATTGGGTTTCGTAGTTGTATTTAATCTCAATTGTGGAACCTGGATTGAACCTGCATATAAGAAAAAAAATGTAAAAATGCATTAGAACTTTAAAAGATTAAACATTGCACCTAAAATAGAATGTAAAATTGTAAAAATACACAAGTTACCTTAATAGCTCAAACTCATAGTCCCTTAACATGTCAAAATGCTCATTATATTATATTTGTAACTTGTCAAGAGCTTTTCGTCAGGCTACCCTTGCTTTCTTATCAGATATAATGATGTTGAATTTCTTCCTAAAATCCTCTTTTATCTTTGGAGCACTCATCTCATGATCCTTCATGATATCTTCAAGCATAAAATCAGCAATATCAAGACTCTTTATGAGCTTACAATTCCCTGTAGGATGACATATATGCTTGTTAATGTACACTTTGACCATCAATTTCTTGATAGGTGCCTCCACATAGTATTAGATACGTCATCCACAAATTTTACCTTTGAATTTAGCACCAATTTTAGTCTTCGCCCATCTGTCAAGCACAATATTTCTTCTGGTCTTGAGAATATATTTGATGACTTTTTTCTTGAATTCTTCCCCACAGTAGAAACTCTAGCTTAGACTAAACACCCCCATCAAGTTCACCTCTTCTAACCATTCTCTCATCTTGTTCCTCTTCATCAACAGAAGAGTTTTCAGTGTCTAGATAAACTTCATCGTAATCAAGTATCTCATCATCGTAGGCTTCATTGTCGAAAATCTCCAAGTCCTCTTGAAAAGCCTTATCACCAGCATCATCATTTTTAGAGGCATCACTGTCCTTGCACTCAGCATCACTCTCCTCTTCTTCAATATCACCATTGTATGATTGATCATCATACTCTCTTCCGCCTCTATCTCATTAACTTCACCACCTTCTTGCTAAGTCCCAGCCACAACAATCTCACTCTGGCTAGATTCTTTCACATTGACAGTAGCTTCTTGCTCAGTTCCAACCACTTTAGTCACAGTCTCACCATCTTCTTTCTCATTCACAACAACTTCTTGCTTAGTCTCAGCCACTTAGTCACACTCTCACCATTTTCTTTCTCATTCACAGCAGCTTCTTGGTCATTCCCAGCCACCTCAATCTCACTCTCATCGTCTTCTTCTACAAAGAATTCTATTGATCCCATCCAAGAGCAGCTACATTCATTTTAGCCACATCAATATTCTCGCACAGAGGCTGTTTGTCTTCTACATCCTCATATTGTAAATTGTACCACATTCTTTACAAGCACACTATGTTAACCAAGTTCATTATGACATCTTCAAACACTGTCAAACCTTCTACCATAAACTCCTCCACCACACTATTTGATGTATTCGTATTTTATGGATTTTTACTATTGTTTTATTCGAGGAAAATGGTGATTTAATATATATTTGGTTCTTTTTGGAGTTTTTTTGGTGTTCTTTAGTGTTTTTACAGGATTTAGGTTGCTTTGGAGCGAAACATAACAAATTGGGCCAAAAAACAAATATTTGGAATGCAGAATCATGCTGAGGCATCAGAAGTTTGGCCCTATTTGACTGACTTTCCACCGTTGAATCGAGCTGAATTTTAGATACAAGATAGCCACGTGAGTTAGATTTAATTTGGAGGTGGTTTGAAGGAAATCCAATGGTCCGATCAAAAGTTATGGCCATTTTACTGAACACCTGTCATGCTGGCAACGAGGAGACGAATACGCAGAAATGAGTATCCTGGCAGAAGGACAGAGATCGATCGATCTTGAGATATGGATCGATCGATCCCTGTCCCGACGCGACCAAAATAACTTATTTTGAACCAGAACCGAAGACTGAAAACCCAAATTACATATTAAAACACCCAGACTCGTTTTTTTAGGTTTTATTATGCTATTTTTGAGTTTTAAAACAGACTTTTGAGCTTTTTATCCCTTGAGAGAGATTCGATACTTCTGTACTTTGTTGGAGAAGAATTTTAAACTCTACTCNTGTTTTTGTCATTCAATACATAATGTTTCCATCAAATTCATCTTGTGTTGTTTTGATTGCCATGAGTGAATAGTTTTCTAGTTGGGTTTAGGGTTTCTCATAGGGAATTTCATGATTATGTGATTGTTAGGTTGTTTGATTGGGAATTTATCTATTGATCTTCGTTTATCTCTGTGTGTAATGCTTGAATTGGATTGATCACCTAGTTCATGATATTAGGTTATTCAATGCACCAAAAGTGATTGCTTGAATGCCTGAAACTGAGATTAAATGAGCAAAGTGTCTTTGACCAACGACAGTTGATGTTACAGCGCTTTGTGAGCAAATCAATCCTGCTTAGAATGCATGCTTAGGATTTGAAACTCAACGAAAGTTAGTGTCTAGGATCCTTAATCATATATAATTAGCACTGCGACAGTAGATTAATAATAATCTTATGAATTGAGCTGAGATGGATCTTAATTGTTTCACCATTAACAATCTGCAATCCTGATGAAATGATTTCCCTGAGAACACTCTGTGCCCAATATTTTTCTATGATTTATTTACAACTCGTTCTTGCCTGCTTGCTTCTTTTGTTCCTTTGATTTCGATATTGCATCAATTACCAACCATCTCTGTTTCGGTTTAGCCTGTAATTGATTCATAGTTCTTCGTTCGACACTGGTCCTTGTGGATTCGATACCCGAACCACTACAACGTGCTTAATTGTATGCGTGCAGTGATTTATTGGATGAAAACCTGAGCCATCAAGTTTTCTAGCGCTGTTGTCGGGGACCAATTGGTCGTCTAAGAACTTAGGATTATCGCTTGTCTAAGGCATTTTTTTTATTTCGTAACTAACTTATTCTTTAGTTCTTTT